>JAMYXO010008564.1:2500-10692 GCA_033310375.1 Conus canariensis
GAGAGAGAGAGACAGACAGACAGACAGACAGACAGACAGACAGAGACAATGACAATGACAATGACAATGACAAATATTTTAATTGAACTAGGCCTCGTGCCCGTGTCAATGGGGACATTGGGATGGGGGGAAAAACAACAACATTGTGGAAAAAGCAAATGTAACAACAACACCACCTTGCAAGTATACATGCATTTTCTCGGCCAAGTAGATACTTTCACATTCTTCCTCAGTCATGGATGTATACATACTGATCAAAATACGTACCAATATAGATTAGGGCATATCATTTACAAATCTCACAGAGGTTACATTCATTTGTAGTTGCCTAAACACCTGTAAACCTATTCATGATCACACACACACACACACACACACACACACACACACACACACACACACACACTTGACACACACACACACACACACACACACACACACACACACACACACACACACACACACTCGCACGCATACACTCACATATACAAGCTCTTTTGCTTTTAAAGGGGAAAAAGTACCCCGAATTATACATAAAAATATATGAACTTTACGTCCCATTCGTTTTTTTGCATCTGATTTCAAAAGCTCTAGTTATGAAAGCAGCAACATCTTTAGCCATTTTATCATTGGCAAGTAATAATGACATCTTGAAAGCCGACGCTCTTGCATAATATTTAGTGGGTATGAAATGCTCTCGAACATCTTTATATTTAGGGCATACAATAAAAAAGTGATATTCAGATTCCAACTGACTTGGACAAAAAGGACAGCAGAGTGCCTCTCGGGGAACACTCGAATGCCGCAGTTTGTGAGTATTTAAACAAGATACGCCTAACCTGAATCTTATGAGATTTTTACGATTGTTCAAATTACTTACCGTAAACAGATAATTCGGTATTTGTCTAAATTGCTTAAAGGAAGAATAGAAGGAAAAGCGATCACTAACATCCATTCGGGTGTACCATTCTTGAAGATGACAATCAATCAACCGATTTCTAAATTCTAAGAGAAAACCTTTGACATTGTAAACGTTCTGGTTTTCCCATACATACCCAAAGCCATAGCGATTTAACGTAGAGCAAACTGATGAAACCCAGTTGTTCTTGCCTCGATGATGCAAATCATATAACGTGATGTAAGCTTTCTTAGGAAGGCGATTGTCCGGCATATTAACGACACGTAACCAATACTTGATACATTTAGTATAATTGTTTATATAGAGTGGATACCGACCAGTTTCTCTCCGTAGACTAAGGCGCTGGGTGTTTTTATGGAAACATTTAAGAATCTCTTGAGTGCAAACAAATGTACTTTTTCAATAATTGAGTTGTTTGCAGTCAAACCCCATACTTCGGCACCATAGCTAAGCATTGGCTGGACTTGACAGTCGAAAAGTTTAAAGAACAATTTCGGGGAAAGACTTTGAAACTTCCACAGTAGTTTTATAATATTGATGACTTGACGTTTTGCCTTGGATGCTAAATCCTCAAGGCAATGGGAAAAAGAAAGACCCGTGGAAAAGATAACACCTAAATATTTATACTGATTAACAATTTCTAGTTGCCTACCGTCGTAGAACCATCTTTCCCTTGAGGCGATATACCCCCCATTTCTAAACACAATAACTTTTGATTTTTCTAAATTTACGATCAAATCGAGTTTTTTTGCTGTGCTACACAAAACATTTAGTTGCTGCTGGAGACCAATGACGGTAGATGCTACGAGTGCAACATCGTCGGCAAAAAGCATAATTAGTATCTCTATGAAGTCTGGTAATAAGGGAATACCATGTTTACCGTATTGAATTATTTCTTCAGCAAGCTCATTGATGAATAGCGAAAATAAAACCGGACTGCATATTTCTCCTTGCTTCAGACCCCGGGGACACATAAAAGTGTCAGTTAAATCTCCCCCCACTTTAACCCTAGCTTTGACATCTGTGTATATGCTTTTAAGTGCATTGTACATCTTACCGTTTATACCTTTTTTCTTTAACATTGACCAGAGTTGGTTTCTATCTACCGAATCGAAAGCCTTTTTAAAGTCAATAAAAGCAACGTATAATTTCTTGTGGTTAGACAGTTGCTTTTGTACCAGAGAAAAAAGGGTAAATATATGATCAGTAGTACTATAATTCTTTCTAAAGCCAGCCTGCACATCGTTTATTACATCACAATCTTCAATCCATTTTGTTAAACGCTTGTTTAATATGTAAGTATATAATTTTGAACTAATGTTTAAAAGAGAGATACCTCTGTAGTTGTCTGGGTTGTTTATATCACCCTTTTTGTGCAAAGGTTGAATCAGAGCTTCGCACCACATAGAAGGGAAGATGCCAAAATCAAAGAGTTTGTTGAAAAATTTCTTAAGGAAAAAGAGAATAGTGGGGGTACAATATTTATAAAATTCCCCAATTAGTCCGTCTGGACCTGGTGCTTTATTTGATTTTAAAGCCTTAACTGAATCAAGAATTTCCCCTTCAGTTATACAGACATCCAATTCATCAACGTTACCATCAGCAACAGGAAAATACTCAGTTTGAAGTTCCTGAGAATTAGGACCAGAAGGAATAAGCTCATCATTAAAGACTTGTTTGAAATGCTGAAACCATTCTTCATTGGATATTGTGTTTGGTACATGAGAACTACTTTTTAAAGACCTTACAGTGCTCCAAAACCGCTTAGAATCTTTGGCGTTTTCGTTAAGTGTATTTAAAACTTGCTGTCTATATAACTGCTGCTTGTCTCGAAGTAAGTCTTTATACTCGTTTCTAATTATAGAATAGTTAAGTCTCAGTTGAACAGCATCGGGGTTGTCATTAACTTTCACCCGACTGTACGTTCTCAATGCTTGTCTCACCTGACGGCGTTTAACATAGCACTCAGAGTCAAACCATGGGCTGTGCTTGATGTTACCTGTGACAGTTTCTTTACACATTATTTGACCAGCCATAAACAGACCTTCGTTTAGTTTCTTCAGTGCACTCTCAAAATTGACATCAATCAATTCAATTGCTTCATTAAAGGTTGAATTGACCTCGTCAGACTGAAGTACACCGATAAAATCACCTTCTTTTGCTGGATCCCATGCATATTTTTTAAATTTGGTTACCTTTAACCTTTTTGAAACCGTCTCCTGATTCGGACTGGGAAGCATTAGTACAAATTCAACAGGCATGTGCTTTGATTCTACCCGTGGGGTTACTTTCAATTCACGGCACAGTGGAACTAAGGATTGGGAGGAAATAAAATAATCAATAACACTTGCACCATTGTGAGCGATATAAGTGTAATCCCCGCTTTTATCACCAGGCAGAAAACCATTTAGAATAACCAACTCAAAATTCTGACAGATGATAATTAAATAAAGACCAAATTCATTAGTGGAGCAATCTTTTGATACACGAGAAAAGCAGTCATCACCGGTGGTATTTTCATTTATCAAGTCACCTAAATATACGGGTAGTTCTTGTGCGTTCAGCCGACCAGTTCTTGCATTTAAATCGCCGAGGATGATCACTGGAAGATCACCCGCTTGTTCAAAAGTATCCATCAGACATTGTTCAAGAAGGGAAACCCCATTATCAATCTCGGTATCTGCATAATAAACACTGTTAGCAGGGGCAAATAAATTCCAATTAAAAGAACGTCAAGATCTAGAGCTTTAAGGTGGAGAACAATAGTATGGTCATATTCCACTGTAAGTTGTTTGACTAGTTTGGCATATGTCTTTCTTACAAGAAACACGATCCCTCCTGACAAACGTGCAGTAACAGCATCGGTTAATCTGATTCCAGGTGAAAGAAAAACTTCGTAATCCAAAAAGAGAAAAGAAGGAAATGTTCTTGAGAACGTTTCCGTCAAAACAACAAAATCGAACTGAGATATATAATTATTTACATCAGGGTCATAAACTGACGATACACCCTCAATATTATAAGTCAGAAAGGAGAGACTGTTTTTCTGACAAGTCTTGACACGGGCACGGCCGTTATCCTAGGTGACTTCATTGTAAGAAGGACACGGGGGCAGCAGGGAAGCACAGTTTTGTTCATTATTACGTCCAGGACTACCTCTTGAATGGGCCCTTAAAAATCTTTCTGTGAGCTGTGTCTGTCTGGTTCGTACTCGACTGCGAGTACAAGGACCGGAGCCAGAGAACTGGCCCTCGGTTTCACTGACCATCGACACCTGCCACGGAGAGGGCCTAGGGTTCTCCACCACCTCGGTACTGTGACTCTCGCCAGTGTTGAGACCCTCTGTCACTGTACCTATCACACCCTTGGACTGGTTTTCCACGTCGTGCGGAGGGTTTACCAAGGACACTTTCTGTTTTAATAGAGTCATGCTGTCATCAAGAACGTCTGGTGAATGTGATGGCAAGGTCGGTAGACCCTCTGATGTAGGGTCAGTCACTCCTGCTAGGTGCGGGTCCATGCAATCCTCAGTTGTTGTAGGAATCGACGGATCCCCACTTTGAGAAGAATCAGGACTGCAACCATGGCGGCCTGGGGACGCCTCAAGCAGGTTGCTTTGGTTTTGATTTTGTTTAGGACATGTAACAGTAGTCCCACTCCTGGGAGTACTTGTCCTGAGCAGGGTGGGGAATTCTTGCATGTTGTACATGGGAGGGGGACGAGAAGAAGACGACCAGGTTTGGGTAGAAACAGACAGCGGAGGGGGAAAGGTGGTAGTGGAAGGTGGAGGGGGATGGGTAGAAGTCAAGGAAACAGGCGAACGGGTGGAAATGGAAAATGAAGGAGAACAGGTGGAAGTGGAAGGCAGAGTGGAATGGGTGGAGGTAAGTGGAAGAGAGGAAGGGGTGTGACTGGAAGGAGGCAGGTGACGGGTGGAAGAGGAAGGTGGGGGGTGACGGGTGGGCGCGGAAGGTGGAGGGTGATGGGTGGAAGAGACAGGGGTAATGGGATGGGTGGGAGAGGAAGGAGGAGGGGGGTGGGTGGAATTGGAAGAGGAAGGGGGACGGGTGGAAGTAGAGGGTGGAGGGGGGCAGGTGGAAGTGGAAGGGGAAGGGGGACGGGTGAAAGTAGAGGGTGGACGGGGACGGGTGGAAGTGGAGGGTGGAGGGGGACGGGTGGAAGTGGAGGGTGGAGGGGGACGGGTGGAAGTGTAGGGTGGAGGGTAACGGGTGGAACTGGAGGGTGGAGGGCCGGGGGCATAGGAAGTAGGATGGCGGACTGGGGGTGACCTATGGCCGGCAGAGGATGGCCGTGGGGATTTGACTGGGGTGTGGACATCAGGCGCATCTCTATTCTGAGAGCGATGCCCAGACTGTGCCCTCTGACCAGACTCATACTGACGCTGGTTCCCACGGCCTTTGGCTTTTCTGAAGTGGGGGGATCGCTGTTCTCGGAAGCATAGCCGACCATTTCTGTAGTACGCCGTCTTGCCCTGGTACCGTTGTCGGCGTAGTTCCCCTTGCTGACGGATTGTCAAATCCCCAGCCACACGGATACCCAACGTATCGGCCATCTCCCTTCTGCATTTTCTTTCTTGCAGAACGGAAAGTTTGTCACTCCAGTTCCGCAATCGCGCAATGATTGTCCGAGGTCTGCCATCTTGTTGTTTCTGACCTACGCGATGGGCTCGCTCTACATCCTCCAGAGACCAATTCTTGAAGGGGTAGAAGCGAATCAGAAGTTGAACGACTTTACGAGCGCAGGTCGTATAATCTTCGCGATGGTCCTCATGGACGTTGAAAAATCTGATGTTGTACTGACGTGAAAAAGTTTCAAGTTTATCTTGATGATCGTGCAAGTGATCAGACATATCTAAAAGGAATTCCTGCCATTGGAAGAGTTGTGAAAGACGAAGCTCGAAAACGGAACATTTTTGCGACAAACATGAAACTTGATCTTTAAGCTGTCTATTTTCATCTTTCAGAGAATAGTACAAGGACTCAAGAGTGCAAGGATAGTTCTCAGAAGTTGACTGGTTGCCACATAACGATTGAAAACACTGTTCCACCTGTACATCTTGAGTGTGTAGAGGTGCTGGGTTGGGAGGAAATCCTGGTCCAGGATTGGACTCAATATCTCCACACAGCAACAGAAACATGACTAAAAATACACACACATAGACAGACAGCATATATGAAGACCTGTCTCGGTGGGCAACCATAGTTACCTTTAGGGGTATCACTAACCCCCACTGGACAGTTTTACAGTATCTCATGGCAGCCAGCATCAGAAATGAACGGTACAGTTTGGAGAACGACACATTCCCACCTGTTATGTTGAAGTACGGGTTGTGTGAAGCACAGGTAACACTGGCATGGCTGCAGTAATCCTGTGAAGTATCAGCTCCAGTGTCCACACACAGAAAAATGAAGAGCAGGGAAAGCACAACTGTCCGGATAGGAGACACAGGCCACAGAAGAGAAACAGGTTTACACCTCACGGAAACCTGTCTCGCTCTTTTCCCCATAAAGTTTGTATAAGTCCAGAAAAACACACCACACGTGTTTCTCCAAGTCAAGTTTGATATTGGCATTATTTTGAATTAGTAACAGCACCCAAAAAGAAAAGAAAACAAAAGAAAAGACAGAACCAAAGTTAACAAGGCGGGCTACCTAGGCCCAGTTGACTGTAAAACACACACACACAAAAAAAACCCTATACTGCTGTAGTGATTACATCGCACAAGCGGAGCGCTGTCAAAAACACGTCCGTACTCCTCGGTGGCTTGAGAGAGAGTCAGACAGACAGAGACAGAGACACAGAGAGAGAGAGAGAGAGAGAGAGAGAGAGAGAGAGAGAGAGAGAGAATGACAACAATGACATTGACAATTTTTTATCGTCCTTTCAGCAGTTAAGCCCTTTAGACAAGGGAGCATGTTTGAACATAGCTCAGTAAAATCAATCCCTGACCTCATTCCTCCCTTCTCCAAGAGAGAGAGAGATAGAGAGAGAGAGAGAGAGAGAGAGAGAGAGAGAGAGAGAGACAGACAGACAGACAGACAGACAGACAGACAGACAGACAGACAGACAGAGACAGAGACAGAGAGAGCATGTGTTTAAAGCAAGAGTCAGTAGCAGCCGCGGAGGGAAGATTTACAAAAAAGAAAATCCTGTTTCTTGCAGACAGTCGCTCAAGTAAAGATGACACTGTTCAAGAATTTTGTACTCCCCTGCGTCATGTTTATGATTATCAACTGACAGATAATTATCATTGCCCTTTTGAACTGTTTGTTTATGCTTTTTCATTGGTAATGACACAAAAGGTACCACTAAGCAGTTGCTACTTTAAAAGGTTGTATTCATTAAAAAAACAAAACAAAACAAAAAAAAAAACGACCGCAATTGTTCATTCCTTTTTTTCCATTTCCAGAAACTCTTTCGTTTAATGAGCACTATATCTCTCAAGCGTATTTCTCATTGAAACGAAGCACACACGGTATGAAATAGAAGCAACAGTGCTACAACGAAAAGCGTGTAGTCGTGGCGTGTTAGTGTGTTTTCTGTGTATGCCTTCTAACTCCCCACACCACACCACACTTGTCCACTAACAGTATCGTGGTGCATTCCACGTCATGTACCATTCACAGTGAGACATATTCTTTTAGAGTGTTGGGACTTGCATGATGTGAAATAGAAACATTTTACAGCAGACTCCATGAAAACCTTGTTCCGTGATGTCCCACCCGATGTGATCTTTGAGTGTCTGAAAGAGATTAACATTTTTCATCTGATCTAAAAAAAAAATACAAAAAAAAATAAATAAAAAAAAAAGTTTTGCAGAAGAAAGATTTTTTGTCAAAATTTCCGGTGTGTTTTTAGAAGGTGTATTTCAAAGGGTAGCGTGAATGACATTTTTCCTTAATGCCTTGTGAGCTGAGTTCAACACGGTGACAACCCTGATATGACCCTTTGCTAGTGGTTTGGCCATAATCAACATTACCTGACTTAGCTCTCTCTCTCTCTCTCTCTCTCTCTCTCTCTCTCTCTCTCTCTCTCTCTCTCTCTCTGTGTGTGTGTGTGTGTGTGTGTGTGTGTGTGTGTGTGTGTGTGTGTGTGTGTGTAAGATGTCACATTAGAGACACACACGCTGGTTCATTCGCAGGCAAAGGCTACATGCAAGTGTCCTATCGGTTTCATCTAACATACAAAACAGAAGACACGCTCACTATAGAGGCAGTCTGGGCATTGGAATTTCTTTTGCCTAAGATTGCTT
>JAMYXO010008565.1:0-5000 GCA_033310375.1 Conus canariensis
CAATTTCATATTGGTATTGAAAAATTGTCAATTGTGAAGGGCTTGTTAATGTCATAAAATACCCCCGGGAGGGGCGACCCATCTTTGTAAATTTTGTAGCTGGACAATGAGAGAAAAAAAATTTCTTGAAATTTTTACATCAAAATCAAAAGATTTAAAAGTAATGTTCAGAAAGGCAACAGATCAAATGTAGAAAAAAAAATATAAAAATCGGGGTCTGCCAATTTTTCCAAAAGACCTTCAATTTTCCAAAAAAGAAAGAAAGACTTTTTGGTTATCATTGTTTGTTCTGTCTGTGAACGGCCCCCTACTCTTATTTCTTTTCTTTTCCTTTTTTTCCTTTTTTGTCGAGTTCCGGGGGTTTCCCCCTGATTGTGTTTTGGGTTTTTTGGCGGGCTTTTGTGTGAACGTAGTGGTTTTTTGCTTGCATGTAGTTTTTTTCCTTTCTTCTCTCCTTCGTTTGGGTTTAACGTTTTTCTCCCCCTCTGTGTTAAGCTAAATAGTATCGTCAAGTGTTTTTTTGTCGCGGGCTGGTGTATTGTTTTGACGGCCCCTTTTTTTGGGGTCAACGTGGGTTTATGAACTTTTTTCTCTTTATATATTGGCCGTGCTGGGTTTTTGGTTGGGGTGTCTGCAGTGCCCCAATCGTGCCCCCGGCGAGGTGTGCGTGATAAATTTTGTCATGTTGTCTGCGTGCGAGCGGGCTGTGTATACGAACCGCCCCGGTATGTCCCAAAAGCTGATTTGGTTTTCGGTTTGTTGTTTTTTGGGGGCATCGAATGAAAGGGCCCTGAGCGGACCCGTGGTTTCTATCTGTGTTGTTTTGTCTGTTAATGAGGTCAAACTTGCGTCATCCTTCGGATACTATGTTCTTTCGTTTTCCCCTACTGGTCCTTTCCACTCACAGTACTTTTTCCCTCCATATCTCTGGGGAAAAAATGCCGATACTTTCCTTCTTCTTTTACATCTTTTCTTTCATCGACCTTTTATTCTTTGCATCAGACAGTTCTCATCTTCCGTTTTTGTTGTCCTCTTCTGAAAAACCCCCCCTATTTCATGTACCAGTTCTATCAAGAAACGGGGTTCCAAATCATTCCGCTTTTACTCTTTGCCCCGCTCTCATCTACACTTGCATGTTTTCTTACCTTCTCATTTTTCTTTCGTTTTTTTCCACTTTCACTCCCATATTTTTTTCCTTTCCGCTTCACTTCTTTTCTCGTCTTCTCTCTTTCCCCCCTCCAAACTCCTCCCTTTTTCTTTTGTCTCATTTTCCCCTCTCCCCTCTCCCACTCAAGGGCCCGTCCTGGCACCCTGCCTTCTCTATCTCTACCCACCAGTCTCGTCCCATCGTTTATGTGTGCCCCGTAATCCCCCATACATTTGTCTCCTGGGTATTTCCCCAAAGGGTGTCCTGATCCTTTCTTTCCCTGGGGCCCTGTTGTATTTCCCCAAAGGCTTTTTTTTCCCTTTGCGGATCCAGTTTGCCTCAAAAAGAATATCCTGACCCGCCCCTTCTCTCAAAAACCTTTAGAACCGCTGCTGTCGTCTGGGGCCTGTCCTGGGGAAAACTAATTCCCTTTTTTCTTTAACCCTCCCCGGGCCAATTCCTCAGTATTTTTATAACTCTGTCCCCCTAGATCTTACTAACACGGCCCCGGGGTGACTAACGGTTGAATCTCCTAACTATGCCCCTCTCGATCGCATCTTCTCCAATCCTTTCTGGGGAGATGTTTCTCTAACAGTTTTTCAAAAGACTTCGCAGTTTTTCTTTTCCGTTTTCATCCGCATTTCCCCTTTAGTCCAAAGATCTTTCCCTTTTTCCCCGAAATCCCAGAGAGAGAAGGAGAGAAAAGATGGGGGAGGGAGGAGAAAGGAAGAGAGAGAGAGAGAGAGAGAGAGAAGGGGGGGGCGGGATTGGTTTGGAGCTGGGGCTGAACGTGGGGAGGAAGAGGTTTGTGTGTGTTTTGTGTGTGTGTTGTGTGTGGTGTTGTGGTGTGTGTGTGTGCGTGGCATATATATGTTTTATGAGGTGGAAGGTGAGGGGATTTTTTCACCACAAATCTTCAAGGCTATGTGTGACTTAGGCATATTTTAAATCCTGAAAATAGTTTTGTCATGTAAAAGGTCAATGAGAGCATGACTTGCCTGCGTTTACTCATCCCCTATCTCTGTACCGCATTTACTGCTTTCATAACTCCACGTTTGTCAGACACCAAAAGATGTAGTCAAAAAAACCCAACACAAATTTTAACAAACCCAAAAGCAGAGAAAAACAAGCACAGGTACAGCAATGTTTCGTCCAGGCAAAAAACAGGCGACGGTGGTAAGCAATGGACAAAATAATACGCAAGACAAAAAAGAAGGCACTTAGAAAAAAATTGGAGCTTGCTTCGAAGACTCAAAGTTTTAGAGCCTGGGGGATTTCAGGCCATTTCAAGTTCCTCAGGGAAAAAACCACTTTTTGGACGCTGAACCTTTTTCCCAAATGGATGCAGTTTCCAAATGAAGCTCCGAGGGTGCCAACAAAGGAAGAAGGATTGGGAGTATAGAAAGAGCCCTAAAGTGAAACATGTAGAAAAAAAATGAGTGGCATTTATTTTCATACAACCTGTTCTACAAATTTTAGTATTCGAAAAAGAAAAAGATGACGAACGTATGCTGCTTACTGGCAAACGAATGGAAAAAAAAAATGACAATACAATTGCAAAGCGTTTCGACAGCTGTAAAAAATTTCTAAACAGTTGGGCACACCCACTCACACTCACACACACATACTACACACACACACACACGCACCCCGCGCACGCGCAAGCACGTACGCAACACACACACAACCACACACACCACACCACACACACAACCACCCCGTCGCACCCGCAGGGGTAAAAAAAGCACCCCGGGAAAAACCCAACCTTCACAAAGATCAAAAGAACTTTGGATCCCTCTCTGGCACATTCATTCGAGGAAAAAAATTTTGCCAGGGGAAGTAAAAAACTGCTGCCCAAATGAAAATTAGTTCCTTGTGGGGGTGGTGTTGTGTGTTGGTGTGTTCTGTGGTGTCTGTGTGTGTGTGGGTGTGTGTGTGTGTGTGTGGGGTGTGTGTGTTGTGTGTGTGTGATAGGCCTGACAATAGAAAAATTAACCCTTTTTATTCGTTTAAAAAATTTTAGTTTTCCCTGAAAAAATATTCCGTAAAATTTTTTTTATCCTTTTTTCTTCGCATCTTCGTCCACTTCATAGCATTTTCACCCACACCCTTCTTTCCGACCCCCCAGTCCCCCAACCCCCCGGGCGGCCCGCGAAACCCCCGGGTCGGCAATCCACATGGACATCAAAGTCAAGTCGTAACAGGAACCCACCCGGGGGGAAAACTGCACTGCTGCCGATCACTTCGGGGGTGTTCAGTGGTGTATGTTTTGATCCAATACCAAACCCACCTACTAAGCCCCCCCCCTGCGACAATAATTGCTCAGTCCCGGGGCCGGCGTGACTGGCTCTCCCTCCGGGGGGCGCCACCACGTCCTCCAACAACAGCCCCCCTGACTTTGCCCAAACGGGGACTCCGACGGAATCAAACCAAGGCTATGTGGGAAAAAAAACGAAAATTTAGGTCACCCCGAAGCAGGGCAGAAGGGCCCCAAAAATTTGAAACTTTTTTTTTTAATGCGATGCTGACGATAAAATGGGATGTTGGGGTCTGAAAAAAAAAAACCCCCCCCCCCAAAACCCCGGGTTTTTTTGGGGGGGGGGTTTTTTTTTTTTGGGGGGGGGGGTTTTTTGGGGGGTTTTTTTTGGGGGAAAAAGGGCCTAAAAAAAAATTTTTAAATTTTTTGGTTTTTTTTTTGGGGGGGGTTTTTTTTTTTTTCCCCTTTTTTTTTTGGGGTTTTTTTTTTGGGGGGGGGTTTTTTTTTGGGGGGGGAAAAAAACCCCCCCCCCTTTTTTTTTTCCCCCAAAAAAATTTTTCCCAAAATTTTAAAAAAACCCCCGGGGCCCCCCCGGGGAAAACCCCCCGGGTTTTTTTTCCCCCCAACCCCCCAAAAACCACCCCCCCCCCCCAAAACCCCCTTCCCCCGGGGCGGCCTTTTTTGCCCCCCCCCCAAAAAACCCCCCCAAAACCCCCCCCTTTTTTTGGGGTTATTTTTTTAAAAAAAAAAAACCCCCCCAAAAAAAAAAGGGGGCCAACAAAAGGGGTTTTTTTTTGGGGGGGGCCCCAAAAGGGGAAAAAAATTTTTGAGGGAATTCCCCCGGGAAAAAGGGGGGGTTTTTAAAATTTAAATTTTAAAAAAAAAGGGAAAATTTTTTTTTTAAAAAATTTTTAAAAAAAGGGGGGGAAAAGGGGGTTAAAAAAAAGGGGGAAAATTTTTTGGGGGGAAAAAAAGGGGAAAAAGGGTTTTTTATTAATTTTAAATTTTTAAAAAAATTTTTTAAAAAGGGGGGGGGAAAAAAAAAGGGGGGGGGGGGGGGTTTCCCCAGTTTTAAAGGGAGTTGGGGGGGGGGTGGGGGGGGGGGGGGGGAAAAAGGGGGGGGGGGGTTTTTTTTTGGGGGGGGGGGGGGGGTTTTTTGGGGGGGGGTTTTTTTGGGGTTTTTTTGGGGGGTTTTTTTTGGGGGGGGGGGTTTTGGGGGGGGGGGGGAAAAATTTTTTTTTTTTTTTTTTGGGGGTTTTTTTTTTTTTTTTTTTTTTTTTTTGGGGGGGGTTTTTTTTTTTTGGGGGGGGGGGTTTTTTTTAAATTTTTTGGGGGGGGGGGGGGGGGAAAAATTTGGGGGGGTTTTTTTTTAAAAAAACCTGGAAAAAATTTTTTTTGGGCCCCCCCCCCTTTTTTCTTTTTTCCCCCCAAAACCCAAAAATTTTCCCTTCCAAAGGGGGGTTTTTGGGGGGGCCCCCTTTTTTGGGGGGGTTTTTTCCTTTTAACCTAAAGCCCCCCCCCCCCCCCCCCTTTTTTTTTTTGGGGGGGAAAAAAAAAAACCCCCCCTTCCTCAAAAAAAATTTAAAATTTTTCCCC
>JAMYXO010008566.1:0-10692 GCA_033310375.1 Conus canariensis
TGGCCAATCTTTCTAAAAATTTAAGGTTGTTTTTAGGGGGTCACGGAACATGCCCGATGTTTTATTTTACTTATAACTTATAACGGCTTAAACGGTTTTTTTTTTGTATGGAAAACTTTAAAAAATTACGTGGCTGACTTTCTGAAAATTTTTGGGTATGTTCATTAGGGGTCATGGATCATCCCCAATGTTTTCTTTTACCGTTTTACCCGTTACAATGGCTTAACGGCCCATAGGGGGTTTTTTTTTTTGTATGGAATTCTTAGAAAGGCTTGGCCAAAATTCTGAAAATTGAAGGTAGTTCTTAAGGTCACGGATCATCCCCCGATGTTTTATTTTTCCCTTATACCCCGTTACAAAACGGCCCATAAGGGCCCCCAAAAAGGTTTTTTTTCTTTTTTATGGAATTTTTAGAAAGTACTTGGCCGATCTCTCTAAAATTTGTAATTGTTCATAGGGGTCAGGGGTCATCCCCAATGTTTTCTTTTACCGTTATACCGTTACTAAGGGCTATAAGGGCCCATAACGGTTTTTTTTATGGAATACCGAGAAAAGTATTGGGCCGTTTTTTCTGAAAATTTGTAGGTATGTTATTATGGGTCAGGATCTCCCCAAGTATTTATTTCTTCTTTATGGAAAATTCAAAGATTGGCGACTTTTTTGAAAATTTGAAGGGCATGTTCATTATAGGTCCAATGATGCCCATGTTTACCGAAACCCGGGTTAAAAAACGGCCCAAAAACGGCCGAAAAAGGTTTTTCCCCTTTAGGAAAAATCTCACCCGTTCAGGATAAACTGGGGTAGTTTATTGCTTTGCTTTCTTGTTTTTATTATACCCCTGCCTTTCAAAGTGGTTGTTACACGGTTTGCGCAATTACGGTTTTTTTGTGAGGGTCTGTTTCTGGGGGAATATCAACATATTTTTCCCGTTTAGAGTATGGGGCAATCCAATAACCAGTACTCAGTCTATAAAGGGCAAGCCCCAAAAAGAAAAAAAAGAAAAAATATTTCCTCCCGGATAAATCGAAACCCCTTTTCCTGTATTTTTTAGGTTCTAAAGCGAATGCGTTTCCATAGGATGTATAGACTTTATGCTGCTTTGGGCTTATTCATTAATTCTTGTGAGGGATGTACGTTCGAAACTACGGTTGAGGCAAGGCTTCTTTTGAACTGTGTATGACACTGTACTTAACACCATTTTTTTTCCCTTCTATTCTGACCCCCCGCAACCCCCCAAACCCATACCCCCGTCCTCGTTCGCCTCTTTTCCCAATATCCCCCCTTTCCACATATTTTTCCCCCAAACCCATCCCTTGTCATCTTCTCCTCCTCCTCTCCCTCTCTCTCTCTCCTCTCGTCTGTCTGTTTGTGTGTGTGGTGTGCGTGCGTGGTGTGTGTGTGTGTGTGGTGTGTGTGGTGTGTGTGTGTGTGTGTCTGTCTGTCTGTTGTCTGTCTGTCTGTCTGTCTTTTTCTGTTTCTCCCTGTCTGTTCGTCTGTCCATTCGTCTCTGTTACTGTCTGTCTGTTCTCTGTGCACCACACACAAACACACACACACACACCACCCACACACACACACACACACACACACTATACCCCCAAACACCACACAACACACACAAACACAACTCACTCAAACTACATATCACACACGCACGCCACACAATACATAATACATAATGGTAGGGTGTTTTTGACGCGCGGGGCGGCGCGCGCAACAAACACACACCAAAAAACATTCCCGAAAAACGCAGAGGTTTTACGTGAACGCGCGCGCACGCCCCCGGGCCAACACACCACCCACACACACACACACACAAAACACAAAACCCACCCCACACCCCCACACACACACACACAAACACAAACACTTTCCCCGAAAAACGCAAAGGTTTGCCGTAAACCCCACGTGCCGTGCACACCCCACACACCACACACCACACAACACAAAACACACACAAAAAACACACACACAAAAACCACACACACCACACATGCGCCGCGCCGCGCGGTTTTCTTTGGTACCTGTTTCGCTCCGTCTCTTGAATGTCTGTTTGTCTGTTCTGCCGTCGATCTGTCTGCTCTTCTCTTTCTCCCTGTGCGGGGAGAGGAGAGAGAGAGAGAGAGAGGGGAGGGAGGGAGAGAAGAGAGAGAGAGAAAGTTTTTACATGTGCCCTTTTTAAAATTCAAAATCAAAGTTTCAGCTGACTTTTATCAATTGGTTGATTAATGAAAAATAAAGTAAAATTTAAATTAGCTACAGCTTGTTTTTTGGTACATTTTTGTTGTGTGGAAAATGAGGATCTTTTGGGGGAAATTAAAAATATAAACTTGCTCAAGCTTTTTAAAGTGCAGTTGTTTCACTGTTTGGAAATTTTTTTTTGTGCAACCAATCTCTGTTTTGTCTCTCTTTTCTCTCTCTTCTCTGACATAAAAGCAGCGTTGTACAGACCGTGAATCACTTTCGAAACATGAAAAATTTTTTTAGACGATTTGAAAGTTATTTTCCCATAAATCAGTAGGGCCGCCCCCTACACATCATACTTTTCGTGTGAACAAACAAATACAAACGCGCGCGCGCGCACACACACACACACCACACACAAAAACACACACACACACACCACAACACACCACAAAAACCCCTGTCACTCCTTTTTCTATCCCGCCTCTCCTCTCTCTCTTCTCTCTCTCTCTCTCCTCTCTCTCTCTCCCTCCCTCCCCCTTTATTTTCCCCTCCTTTTCTTTTGTGTGTGTTTTGTGTGTGTGTGGTTTGTGGTGTGTGTGTGCGTGTGTGTGTGTGTGTGTGTGTTTTTTTGTGGTTTTTGTGTGTGTGTTTTTGTGTGGTGAGGGGGTGTTGTACTCACACAACACACACACACACCACACACCACCACACAACACACACACAAAAACACAACCACACACACAAAAAACACACACACACCACACACACACACACACACACCACACACACACACACACAACCCCAAAAGCGTCCTTTTTTACTACGAACGCACGGCAGGGCCCCACCAAATTTGTTTTCAAAGTATGGAGAATGTCGGGCTTATTGGGTTATTACGTTTTGTCATCCTGATTCTTACATGTAAAGTGGTTTGCCCCTGTAAAAAATTCTGTTTTGGTTCTGTGCGTGTGGTGTGTGAGTTTGTGTGTGTGTGTTGTGGTGTGTGTGTGTGTGGGTGGTTGTGTTGCGTGTGTGTGCGTGCGTGTGAGTTGGTGTGTGGGTGTTGTGTGTGTGGGTGTGCTGCGTTTCATGCGTCGGCACGGGGTGTGTGTGTGTTGGTTGTGTGGTGTGTTTGTGTTTTGTGTGTGTGTGGTGTGTGTGTGGTTTAGTGGTGTGTTTGTGGCCGGCGGGTGTGGGTGGCGGTGGGAATGTGGCGTGGTGTTTCGTCGTGTGTATGGCGTTGTGTGAGTGAGTGAGTGTGTGGTGCGAAATGCTGCGTGCGTTTGTGCGTTTGTCTTTTTCTTCCCTGGCTTTTGCCCTTTTTCATCCCTTTTGTCTTTGTTTTTCCTTTTTAGCTCTGCTGTCAAAAAAATGAAGTTATTCATATTTTTTTTTTTTGTGTTAATATCACATCTTCTCACTATTTCATCCAAAATTTTTTGTCAAAGTAGCGAAACCCCTCACAATGGCCTTAAGCGCTTTAGGGGAAAAAGAGCAGCGGCGGTGGGAGAAAAAAAGAATGAAAGGGGGATTAGCAGTACGCCCTCACCCAGCGCCTACGTTCGAGCTGTGCCAAGGTGGGTTTTAAGTGGTTAGATAATAATTTTTAGTGACAGATGGCACCCAAGGTATAAAGGACCTCCCGAGTTCGAACCTTCCCCATAGTGAAAGGGGGAAAAAATGAACCCCCAGGACCTCGGAGCAAACGAGTAGCCCCCAAATTATCAGTCAGCTGAGGTTGCTCTGTAAACACCTTGAAAAAGCAGGAGTCTTGGGTCGTTTTAGATGGTATTTTTCCGTGGGCACGGGGTTTTAGCTTTGTCGGCTAGCGAAAACTGTGGGCTTGTGGTCGTAGCTTTCTCTAAGAAAAAAAAAAATTAGTGTTAAAAGTGGCCCCCGGATCGGATTTTCAGCCCCTTCGGTGCCCAAATGGCTTTTCCCTTTAAACAATTAGGGGGGAAGTGTGTAAACGCGATGTAGGAAGAATGTAGCGAAAGGGGAGTCCATGTACTTGTAAAAGGTGGTGGGAAGCAACAAGCAAAGTTATGGCCCAAAGAAAATCCTTTGTGCCCTCCCTAATAAACTAAGGGAGAACACAGCGGGGGGGGAGAAGAACACCATGAGGAAGAAGAACGGAGGGGAGAAGGAGAGAAGAGGTGGGGCAGGAGAGAGCGGGTCGGAAAAAAAGTGGTTGGGAAACAAAAAGACAGCAAAAGGGCTTAGGGTAAAAGACAGCTGAAAAAGAAAACTGAGGTTGAAACCAGGGTGGGTGAAAGGACAAAGAAAAAATTTCCGTTAGTTCCCCGAGAGACCATGGGGGAAACCCCTCCTGAAACCCGGGCCAGTCAACCAAGGGGCCCATCACCCCGTCTGAATTAAACTTGAAGTGACGTGTTCAAGAACTGTGGTGTGGGTAATGATAGTTTGTGTGTGTGGAAAAACCCGGGCCCGGTAAGAAGCCTTTTATTATACCCAAAATTAGGAATATCGATCTTTAAAGTTTTGATAATCTAATTTTGTGTACTAATTTTTTCAAGTGTATAGAAACTTATTCGTGTTTCTTTGTTAGGAGAAACGAAGCGTGAAATCCCTTTCCCCGAAGAGGGGAATGCTTTGGGGGGGCATATGACTTGCTTTATGATGCAGAGATAACCTTGGTTGTTAAGCCTGAAAATACATAACTTGTTCACTTAAGCAATAAAACACGATTTCCCCCCCGGGGCAAAATTATTATTCCCCAAATTACCACACACACACACACCCACACACACCCCACACACACACCAAACACAACCATTTAAAATATAAAAAATTTTTTTTTTTTTTAAACTTATACTTTTGTTACAACTTCATAAAAATTTAAAAGGTTTATTTACTACTATCATTAATATGATTATCATTCTTTTAAAAATTTCTGCTTCCATTTACCACTTTTCCCGCCTCCAATAGCTCACTATCTTACTTAAAAGGTTTCAATCTGATTATTTTTAAAAACTATCAATTGCATAGTATAATTATTTCAAATACCCTTTGAGGCATCCTTCCTTTACTTTATACCTTTTTTTCTCCTCTGTTTCTTTTTTTTTCCCCTTCCCTCCTCCTTTTTTTTCTTCCCCCCCTTAGTATTTATTTGTATTAGTCATCATAAATTTTACTTTTTCAATACTTCTCCCCCTTTTTTTTCTTTTCTTTTTAAAAAATTTAAATTTTTTCTGTTCATGTTTTTATCATCATATATTATTAACCTTTACCGTTGCTATAGTTGTTAGCATTATCATCATTATTATCAATCTTTTTCTATTGATATTACCAAAACCATCTTTAAACATCCCATCACCACTAAGACCGTTGCCGGGGCCCAAACCATCCCGTTTAAAAATCCCAACCCACTCTTTTTTTCCCCCCATTTTAAAAAGCATTATATTATCACCAAAAGCGGTAGAAAAACCTGCTTTATTTATTATCTTAATTTTGATCATCATCTCACCTTTTTTTTCCTTCATATTAAAAATTTCATCATATACTCGACCAACACGCCTTTCTTGACCCTCGTTTTCATCAACGCCCATCTTCGCTGAAATGAATAAATATAAGTCGCCGTTTATTTTCCTTGTCCTTGGGATTTTGTATCTTGCCCCGAAGAAGACCAGAGGTCGAAAAGCGTCGTTTTTGTCTTGTGATTCTTTGTTACGTTTTTTAGGCGGTTCGCTAAAAATTTCATTTGAAATTATTTTTCAACAAAGAAAGTCTTCATTTGAATTGCGGTTTATAAAAAATCTCCTTCGATTAATTGCCACTTCCAGCGGTTTTTATCATACATCTGTTATTATTCTAATTCGAATAAATCTTTAAAATGTTTGAACCAGTCCGACTTTTAGATATTTTGAGCCCCGTTTCTTTTAAAAAGATTTTATGCATATTTTCCCAAAATTCTCTTTGATTGTTCACTAATGAAATAACCCCCCGTCTAACAACAATCAGTATTTGTATTCTCTTTTGATGCTAGGCATCTTGTTTTTTTTTCCCCCTGGTTTTTCTAAAAACAGAAAGCCCCCTTTTTGCCTTTAACTTTCCCTCCCTACTTCTTTATCATACAAATCACTGTGTTTGTCATACTTTTTTTAGAAAATTTCTTTTTCATACAATTAGCTTGCCTTTTAATCCCAGTCACAAAACAGATCCGAGCACTTTAAAATCAGACAATTAACTTTGGTGGCACGATCAAGTACCAACATGTTTCATTAGTCATTTCTGATTTAGACTGACCCTAAATCGTTGCCACCAAATTTTTCAATAAACTCGTTTTTTTCCCCCCGGGGGTTTTACTTGCGATGGGTTTTTTTTTTTTTTTTTTCTTTCTGAAAATTGAACGGGAATTCATCGAAAAATGATTGACTCTGTTTCTCTAGATCACCTTTTTGCAAAAACCCAAAACAGTGAAAAAAAAATTTCCTTAGACAGAAGAAAGAAAACTTTAAAAAACTACATCGGGACTCTGTATGGAGTATAATTACCCGCAGATCCCCATTACATGTGCCTTTTTAAAAACCCCCCTCCATTTTGTGCAATATTTAACGAATTTTTTCCCCAAAATTTTGATACCATTATCTGCAACTTTTATGCCTTTGCAAAAACAGAACAAGTATAATCAAAAGTGATATAAACATCATTTTCATCAAGATAGGGGAAAAAAAAATGCAGAAGTCAACTATTTAAATCGCCTGACAAAATCATATGCACGCCCCTCAAAACTCAAGTAGAGAAATCTTAAAAAATGTTAGCAAAACCGCCAGGAAACGGGGGACAAACGATCACAAGCCAAAACACGACGGTTTTTCGACCTCTTATTCTTTCTTCAGCAAAAAAAACAAATAGGACAACGAAATACGAATTTGTTATTTTAGCTTAGATCTTTTTTCCTTTTTCAGCGCAAGGTAGGCGGCGTTGAATTTGAAAACGGGGTGTTAGAAGGGAAATGTTTTAGTCAAGGAGAAATGATGATAATATATTACTATAAAAAAAAAAAGGTCAAGAAATTGAAATAATAAATTAAAAGACCGGGATTACTACTATTTTGGTGTAAAAAGGCAAAAACAGTTGTTGTATGGAGAAGGAGATGGGGTTAAGGGTTCTTAAAAGCCCCTGGTTCCCCTGGACAACATCTTCGTGGCGATGGCGTTGGGGATGTCAATTTAACAATAGTTTTTTACTAGATACTGCTAACAAAAATAAAGGGTAAAGGTCAAAAAAGCATGATGCAAAATAATTTTGAAAATACATTTTTAAAATAATCATAAGAAATAAATTAAAGAAAAATAAAAAAAATAAATGAAAAAAATAATTGTTGAAAAAAAAAAAAAAGTAAAAAAAAAAACAAGAAAAAAAATTTTTAAATGAAATAAGATAAATAAAAAAAATAGATAAATAATAATAAAACAAAATAAAAAATAAAAACAGAAAAATACAAAAAATAAAAAAATAAATAGATAATGAATAATTGAAAAAAAATAAGATAGTAGTATAAATAAATAGAAATAAAAACAAGATGCAGCAAATAAACGTACTGCCATTTATCCCGAAAACGCGTGAATATTCCCCTAAAGAGGAAAAACCGTCTTTGGGTGGTGTACGTTAGTATGGCTATTCTGGTAAACTCGGGCCTTATCTGTGACCTATAATGAACATATTTAAAAAATTTTCGAAAGATCGCCCGTACTTTCTGAGATTTTCCTAAAGAAGAAAACCATTTTGGGCCCCCAAAATAACAGCTTTAAAGGTAAACTAAAACACCGGGGATATCATGACCCTATGAAAAAAACCACAAAATTTTTATAAAAAGTCGGCCACATCTTTTAAATATTTCTTAAAAAAGAAAACCGTTTGGGCCGTTCTAGCCGTAGTAAAGGACTATAAACGGTAAACTAAAACATGGGCCATCCTGACCCATAATGAACATACCTACAAATTTTCAAAAAAAAAAAAAAAAAAAAAAAAAATCCCGGCCACTACTTTCTAAATATTTTATAAAAAAAAAAAAGAACCGTTTTGGGCCGTTCTAAACCGTTAGTAAAGGCTTATAAAGGTAAACAAAAATCGGGCACATCCGTGACCCATAAAAAAAAAATTTTTACAAATTTTCAGAAAGATCGGGGGACTCTTTTCGAAACATTCCCAAAAAAAAAAAAAAAGTTTTTGGGCTTTTTAAGCCGTAAAAAAAACCTTAACGGTAAAAACTAAACATCGGGGGACACCGGGACCCCTAATGAAAAACCTACAAATTTTCAGACGACGGGCCAAGACTTTTAGGATATTCCTAAAAAAGAAGAACGTTTTGGCCGTTTTAGCGTTAAAATGGCTTTAAAAAGGAAAAAAAAAAAAATCCCATCATCCGTGCCCCCATAATAAACAACCTAAAAAATTTTTCAAAAAAGATCACCAAGTACTTTCTGAGAATTTATAAAAAAAAAACCGTTAGGGCCGTTATAGCCGTTAGTAACGGCTAAAAAATTGTAAAAATAACACATGGACATTACCCGAAAACCCCATAACAACATACCTAAAAATTTTTACAGAAAGATCGGAAAACGTATTTTAAATTACCCCCATAAAGAAAAAAACCGTTAGGGGCTGTTTACCTTAATTGGGCTAAACAAACTAAAAGGGCCCAAATCCATACCCATAATGAACCCCTACAAATTTTCAAAAAGATCCACAATGTGCTTTCGAAATTCCGTTAAAAAGGGAATTCGTTTGGGCCTTTAAAAAAAGGTTGTAACGGCTAAACGGTAAACAAAAACATTTGGGCATCATCCGTGACCCAAAATAAAAATCCTTAATTTTCACAAAAAGGCCAAACTTTCTGAAATTTCCAAAAAAGAAGAAAAAACCGTTAAGGCCGTTCAGCCTTAATAACCTATAACAAAAAACTAAAACATCGGGCACACCCTGACCCAAAAAAAAACTACCTGCTACTTTTCACAAAAAATCGGCAAGCATTTTCGAGTATTCCAAAAGAAGAAAAATCCGGTTTACGGGCCGTTTACGCCTTTAGTAACGGCTAAAACAGAAAACTAAAACATCGGGCATCACCCGTGACCCTAATAAACATACCTGCAATTTTCACAAAATCCCCAAACACTTTCTGAGATATTCCAAAAAGAAAAAAAAACCTTTAAAGGCCGTTACAGCCGTTTAATAAGGTAAGCAGTAAACTAAAACATCGGCAATCCGGGGCCCCAAAAATGAACATACACAAATTTTCAAAAGATCGGCCCAGTTTTTGTCTGGGGGAAAAAATGGAACACATTTTGACCCGACGGACAGACACACACAAAAGAGGGGGACAAAAAAAAAAAAAAGGTCAAAAATTCTATAATATAATGAGTAGTAGAAAGAAACTCGTGGAGGCGGGCAAAGGAGTCCTCAGAAAAAGCCCCCTTCAAGAAAGTGTTTGGCCCTTATCTCCTGACACTCGGGGGGGTTGGGCCACACCCGGGTTCAACCCCCCGGGGAGGGTCCCTTGCTCCCCCTTTTTTTTTCCCATTTTTGGGAGAGCCATGCTGGATTCGAACCCTTTGCCCCCTTGGACATGCTCTTTTTTCCATTTAAATGACTCGCGCTTTAACCATGACCCACAGGGACACCTGATATTTGTGGGAAAAAATAAGCCTTATAAAGTTACTTTTTTTTCCCCTCCTTGACCGACCCAGCTTGAACCCTCTCTCCGCTTCTGCCATTGCTTCAGGCCTTTTTTTTTTCCTTCCCTGCAACTGAGAGCTGTTTTTAGGGCTGTATGCGAGTTCCCACAAACCCCCGCTCCATTTCTCAGGAGGACTTTGACCTATAGCCTTCTCCTCCCAGGGTTTGCCAGATCGCATACTTTTCGCTTGTAGATTTGAGCTTCCTCCATTTGTTCTCATGGCACCGTGAGCCGTCATGACAGCTGCTTGGTTGACTTAGGTTTGGGCTACTAGTCTGGGCTCGCCACTCTTGCTGGTCCTGGGTGACTCTTCCATTCGGGAGGCTGCAGTGCACTCCCTTATCTGCCCCCCGAGACTTGCCGCTGTTTCGAGTGGGGATGTTTTCTTGGCCATGTTTTCTCCTTGCCGTGAAGAATGTTGCGGGTGCTTTTGGAGTCCTGATTTTCCTTTTTGTGGTGTTGGTACAGCCCGACTACTTGACAATTTTTCTTTGAGCACTTGGGTTTTGCCCCCTGGGTACCTTCCTTGGCCAGGGTCTTTACATAGCTTAGGCATCCCACTGTTTTGTTTTTCATGGCAGGGGGGGGGCATTTCAGGATCGTTGTTTTCCCCCCCCTTTTACCAGGGTTTTCATTTTAGGGCAAAGGCATTTTGCGATTGAGAATGAAGTGATCCTGAGAGGGCCTGTGCCAAAAGTCATTCCCAATGAGACTTCTTTAAGTCCCTTCTCCCCGTTTCCTTCCTTCTCCTTTGGGGTTTTTTTTCTTTTTTTTCTTCCTTCTTTTTCTCTTCTTCTTTCCTTTTGGGG
>JAMYXO010008567.1:0-10691 GCA_033310375.1 Conus canariensis
TGTTTTTTTGGGGTTGGGGAACCCGCTACTTTTACAATCCTTTAGCACTTGGGGTCCTCCAGTGTACCTTCCTGGCCACTATTTGACTAACATTCCACTGTTTTTTTTATGGGAAGGGGGAGCGGGGTTTTTTCCCCCCCCTTTCCCGGGTTTTCATTTTTGGCGAACAAGCAATTGGGGAAAAAACGATCCCAGAGCCATGCCCCAAAATTTATCCAATAACTTTTTGAGTGCATTTTCCCCCCTTGTCCTTCCCTTCGCCTGCGGACGCTTTTTGGGTTTTTTTTTGGTCTTCTTCTTTTCTCATCTCCTAATCATCATTTTTTTTGGGGGTTTTTTTTCCTTTACCCCTTCATTTTCCCCCCATCCTTTTTTTGGGGTTTTTTCCGTTATTTTCCTGATTTAACTTTCTTTTTCAAACCACCCTCTTTAAACTTTCCATTTTCTGCCTTCTTTTTTGGGGGGTTATTCTTTACCCCCTTGCTCCTTCCCCACAGCTTTTAAGTCTGACCCCGCTTTTTCCCCTATTTCAGGATTTTACTTTGCTTGGGGACAGTACAGCGCTATTCTCAACAGGGGGACCCAACCTTTCCTTGAAATTTTTGATTTGGGGTTCCCCTTGCCCCACTAGGGGCAATGCATACCAAAAGCCCAAAGACTTTGGACACATAACCAACACCCAAACCGTTTCCAGGCCCCCAATGGGGAAAGGCTCCAACCCCTCCCCATCGGGTTTTTTTGCCTTTTTGTCTTTTCCTACACAACCACTTCCCAAGCCTTACTGGGTTTTTCTTCTGTTGGGAAAGGGCCGGTTAACACTGAAACCACAGATCCGCCCTTTTTTTTTCCTCAGGGGAGCTCCTGATTTCTTTGGGGTTTAACTTTTTCGAGGCAACTATTCGCCACCCTCCACACTACTTTCCCCTTTTCCAAAATCCGGGTATCCATCCTTGAAGGGGGCATTTTACCATCCCAAAACTTTTTTCTCGCTTTTGTTCTGCTTTCAAAATTTCCCTTGCCAGCACAACATAGGGGAAAAATTTCACGCCCATTTAAACCCACCAAATTTCCCCCTGTTGTTCTCCTTGTAAGAACCCCTTGGAAGCCTTAAGATTTTTTGACTCCGATTTCTTTCACATGGTACACCCAAAACCAAACACATCTCATGGGGCCCCCATCCATCTTTTTCCAATCAACCCCACTACTTTTCCTCTCTTTTTTGTTTTGCTTTTATTCCCCAATCTTGTGGGTGTTTTACACAACCACCCTGGATCCCCTTTCGACGACCATCCAATACTTTTTTTCCATCATACTTCACCCCCGGCCATAAAAGAAAAATTTTTCCCTTTGACTTAGTATAAAAATTGGGCCGAACTGCTGTCACTTTATTTTGCTTTTGGGGGTTTTCACACCCCCCCATCCCTGGGCCGTACTTCTGGTTCTCCAACCGATCGCACACCCTTTGGGCCCCTCCCACCTTGGGGCATTTCTTTAAACAAGGATTCCTTTGGGGCCCGGTAATTTTTCTCTGGGTTTTTCGACCACCTTCTTATTTCCCCAACGTGGGGGGGTTTCCATTAAGTTCCTCAGGGTTTTTTGGGCCCCACCAACCTTAATGTCGATGGGGCTTTGCCGTGGGGAGATATTTTTCCTCAACTGCCAAAACTCCTTTGTCCACCTTTGGGCCCCCTTTGGCTGCTCAAACATGTTCGGAAACTAAGGGGTTAAGAACGCTCGGTTTTTTCTTCTTTTTTCTTTTCCCTCCCGCAGATTCCCTTTGCTGACGCTGGTTTTTTTTTCAGGTTTTCCACAGTTTTTTCCCAACCTTTTTTTCACGGCATGCGTCTTTTTTGCTTGATTTTTTTTTTTTACCCTTCTTCCTCTTTTCTTGCTCTTTTCTTTTGGGGGTGTTTTTTTTTGGGTATTTTTCCCAGGGGGTCTCTACATTTTACACAATCCCCATAGGGGCTTTTTTTAAAAGGGGCTTTTCCCTACATGCTGAGTCTTTACTTTTGCACCATTTTTTCCCCTTTTTTCTTTGCCGTGGCGGGTTAGTTTTTAGCCCTGGGACGGGGGCCTGTAAATTCCTCACCAACCAACACGGATGCCTTTAGTTTTTTAAATCCGGGGCCTTGGTTTTCCCGTCTTTTCGGACAGTCGCCGCTCATTCAAATTCACACATCCCATTTTTCTTGATCTTCTCCCCCGGGTACAAACGCTTTTCCCCAACCTATATTCCTTTTTCCGTTCAACCGTTTGGGGTTTCATCTATTGGTTACACCGAGGGGTTATCATTCTCTCCCCCTTTCGGGGAATCCGGGGGCTCTTTCCCTTTTTTTTTATACCACAGTTTTAAAGGGAAATGGGGGCCACCCCAAGCCCTTGGGGTTTGGCTTTCCCTGTCCTCCGCTTTCCGGGCTCCTCCCCATTCCCAACAGGTTACCCAGCATCTAAAAGAAACTCGTGAGACGTGGGAGCAAGATCCTCAAAAAGAAGCCCCCTTCAAGCAATGTTTTCGCCCTTATCTCCTGACACTCTAGGGGGTTGGGCCACACCCTTCATGACTCCGGATTCCCTCTGCTGCCCCTTTTTTTTTTTTCCCATCTTGGGGGGGGCCATGCGGATTTGAAACCCCAACCCCCCTTACTGCCTTTTTCCCCTTTAAACTCGCGCTTTAAAACTGACCACGGGGGAAACCGATATTTTTTTGGAAATTTCCTTATAAATTCCCTTTTTTTCCCCTTACCAATCCCCTTGAAAACCTTTTCCGCTTCCCATTCTTTCAGGTCTTTTTTTTCCCCCCCTCAAATGAGCGTTTTATGAGGGGGTACAAATTCCCACAAACCCCTACTCCAATTTTGCGTAGGATTTCCCATAGCCTTTCTCCCACTGTTTGCCAATCACAATTTTTATCTTAGATTTAAAACCCCCCCTTCTGTTCTCAAGCACCCAAAACCCACATACACCTTGGGGGAAAGATCTACATTCTGGCTCACCACCTTCGATACTCGGGGGACTCTTCCATTCTGGGGGGTCGCAGTGCCCCCCATCCTCCCCTCCACAACTCCCCGCTGTTTCGAGTGCACTTTTTCGGGCCTGATTTTCGCCTCCCCGGAAGAATGTTTTGGGGGTTTTTATCCCCGATTTCCCTTTGTGGTTTTTTCTACCCAATACTTGACAATCTCTTTGACACTTTGGGGGTTGCCCATGTACCCCCTTCCTTTTCCACTACTTTCAACTTGGAATCCCCCGTTTTTTTTCATGGGAAGGGGGGGGGAATCGCGTTTTCCCCCCTTACCATTTCTTTGGGCAAACATAAATTGAATAAGCATCCTGAAGGGGCCTGGGAAAAATTCCAAGAACTTCTTTGGTCATTCCCCCCGTGTCCATTCCCTTCTGGCTCTCGCTGTTTTGGGGTCTTTTTTGGGGTTTTTTTTTTTCTCTCCCTAACACATTCTCTTTTTTTCCTTTGGGGCCTTTACCCCATTCGTTTTTGGGCCCCCCATCCTTCTTTTTCGGGGTCCTTATTTCCTTCTTTTAAATTTTTTTGCAAATCCACGCCCCCTTTAAATTTCCTTTTTCCTTCTTCACTGGGGTTATTGCTTCCACCGTTCCTGTCCCCCCAGCTTTTAATCTGATCTTCCCCTTTTATTCCCCAGATGGGTTTCATTATTTCCTTTGCTTGGACAAAACCCTATTAGTCAACAGGGGGGGCACCAAAACCTTTTTCCCTTTGAACTTTGATTTTTTTTCCATTCCTCCCATGCGGGCAATTCTAATCTCAAGGGCCCAAACTTTTGGACAGCAAACTGCAGACACCAACCTTGTATTTTCCCGGGGGCCCCACTGGTCAAGGGCTCCAAAATTCCCCCCTCGGGGTTTTTTTGCTCTTTTTGGCTTTCACATCATCATACCATTCCAACCTTGACTTTCTTCTTGACTGTGGAAACCTTTGCAACCTGAAACCAAACCGGCCACTTTTTCCTTTTCCCATAAACCCCCCGTATTTTTTTCTTGAACTTTATTCTGGAGGCCTATTCGTCCACCCCTCCAGCACATACGTTCTCTCTTCCTTGGGAAATCACAGTGTCATCCATAAGGGGCCTTTTAAAGGGCACTTTACCATCCCAAACGTTTTTCCGGTTGTTTGTTCGCTTAAAAGTTCCATTGCCCACAACATATTGGGGAAAACACACCCCCTTCAATACCCATTCCAATTATCCATCTTTTTGTACTCCTTGTAAAAAAACCCCTTTGAAACCATTAATACTTCTTGAGCATGTCGCGGATGTTCTTTGGCACATGGTACATCTCAAGAGCCAACTGTATCACTCATGGCACAGATCCATATCTTTGCCAATCAAGCCACACTACGTCCAGTCCCTTTTTTTTTTTTTGCTTTTTGTTTGCGTCCCAGATCATTGTGGCGTGTTCTACACACCAGCCACGCCTGGATCCACCTTTCTGGACTGACACACCAATACTTTTTTCCATCATACTGGTCACCTTGCGCCATGACAGAGAAAAGTTTTTTCCCTTCGACTTCATATGATTGGCCTAACTCTGATGTCACTTGATTTTGCTTGGGGGATGTACACCCCTCCCCGTCATCCACGGGCCGCTGATCTTCGGTTTCCCCCAAGCCGATCCCAGCACCTTGGAGCCACTCCACACCGGGGACATTTCTTGTAAAGCTGAAGGTATTCCGTGGCCCTGGAGTTTGGCTCGGTTTTGCGACCACCTTCGGATTTCCGCCAACTTTGGACTTGCCATTGAACTTTTCCCAGTTGGTTGCCACACCAACCTTGAATGTCGAGGGTGCTTTGCTCTGTGGGTCAAGTATTTTCCTCAATGCTCTCAAGAACTCCTTTGTCCCACTTAGGTCCCAGATTTGGCTGCTCAAACATTTCTGGAAACTGAAGGGGTCTCTGAAAACGCTCTTTTGTCTTCTTCTTTTTGCTCTCCTCTTCCCGCAGATTCCCTTTCTGGGGCGCGTGTTTTTTCTTTCATCTTTCCACATTTTCCAACCTTGTTTTTCAGCTCATGGGGTCTTCATTTGCATCTGAGTTTTCTTTGGACCCTACTTGTCCATCTTTTCTTGGCGCCCGGGATTTTTTTGGAGTGTTTTCTCTTTGGTATTTTCTCCATAGCGCTCTACATGGCTTACCAATTCCCCCATATGTGGCTATTTGTGCCCAAGGTGCTTTTCCCTACTGCATCGATTTTTTGACATTTTGCATCCATTTCTCCCAATCTTCAGTTTCGTTTCTCGGCAGGTTTTTTCAGGCGCCTGCATCGGGGGCCTGTGCAAATTCCTCACCACCAACACGTGGATGCCTTGGCACTGGGTTTAAATTCCGGGCCTTGGTCTTCCGACGTCTTATCTGCTGATGCAGTGCCTCTGCTCATTCAGATATCTTCACACACCCATCTTTGTTCTGGGGTCTTCATGCCACGGGTAGCGAAACGCTTTCCCAACACATGGATATTCCTTTGTCCATGTGCATAGTCCTTTGGGATTTGCAGTCATATGGTTGACACCGAGATTCATCATTCTCTCCCCCTTTCGGTAAACCTGGAGCATCTTTCTTTTATTGTATACCACATTTTAAGCAAAGTGGACCCCCACAACCCGGTTCGGCTTTCCCATGTCCCCGTCTTTCCCGACTCCTCCCCTATTCCCGGAATCAATGGGGTTTTCCCATGCATCAGAAAAAAACTCGTGAGCGGAGCAGAGAGTCCTCAAAGAGAACCCCTCAAGCAATGTTTCGGCCCTTATCTCCTACACTCTAGGGGTTGGGCCCACCCGTTATGACTCCGGATGTCCCCCTCTCCCCCTTTTTTTTTTCCCCATCTTGGGACGACCATGGCTGGGGTTCGAACCCATACCCTCTGGGCATGCTCATTTTCCACTTAATGACTCGCGCTTTAACCCTGACCCGGGCACCTGATATTTGTAGGAAATTAAGCCTTATAAGTTCACTTTTGTTCCTCCTTGACCCAAACCACTTGAACACCTTCTGCCCTTCTCCATTTGCTTCAGGCTCTGGTTTTTTTCCTCCCTGCAACTGAGAGCTTTCATGAGGCTGTATGCAACGTTCCTACAAACCCCCTACTCCAATTTCTGCATGAGGATTGACCTATACCTTCTCTCCTCAGCTTTTGCCAATCACATACTTTCAGTCTTTAATTTGACCTCCTTCTTTCTCATATGGGACCGAGCTCGATCATGATCACTGCTTGGGTTTACTTAGAGTGGACTACTATTTTGGTCTCATCCCTCTTGCTGATGATCTCGGTACTCTTCCATTCTGAGGTCGCAGTGCACTCCCATCATCTCCCCTCCAGCAGACTCTGCCTGCATGTTTCGAGTGCACTGTTGTCTGGCCATATTTGCTGCCCCTCCGTGAAGAATGTTGCGGGGGCTTTTGGGTCCTATTTTCCCCTTTTTGGGTTGGGACTAGCCCAACACTTGTACAATCCTTTGAGCACTTGTTCCTCCCTGTACCTTCCTTGCCAGGCTACTTTACATACTTAGACATCTCCACTGTTTGTTTTTTCATGCAAGGGGCATGCAGACGGTCTTTTTCCCCCCCTTCACCAGTTTGCATTTAGGCAAAGGTCATATCAAACTGAGAATAAGCTGATCCTAGAGGGCCATGCCAAATTCATTCCAAGTGAGACTTTTTTGGAGTGCATTCTCCCACTTTCCTTTGCCCTTCTGGGTCTCTGACTGCTTTTTGAGTCTTTTGTCTTCTTCTTTTTCTCATCTCCTGAATCACATGTCTCTTTGGCTTTCCTTTGGCCTTTTTACCACCATTCAGTTTTGGTCACCCCCATCCTTGTCTTTGGTCTGGTTCCCCGTTATTTCTCTATCTGAACTTTCTTTTTGCAAATCCATCGGGCCCCTTGAACTTTCCATTTTCTGCCTGTCTTCAGCGGCTTGATTGCTTTTACCACCTTGTCCCTGATCCTCCAGCATCTTTGAAGTCTATCTTCCCTGCTTTGTATTCCTCCAGAGGATTTTAGTGTTTTCAGCTTGCTTGCGACAGTACAGCGCTAGTCAGTCAGACAGGTGGACACCAACCATTTCCTTGAACTTGTTGGGTTTTGGGTTCCATTGCCTCCCAACGGGGCAATGGCTAACACAACCCAAATTTGGGGTCACAAACTCAACCCAAAACCTTTATTTCCAAAGGGGCCACACGGCAAGGGGCCCCCCAAACCCCCCCCTTCTTGGTTTTTTTTGCCTTGTTTTTTCGCTATCACATACCACTTTCCCAAGCTTACGTTCTTCTTACGTTAATGGGCCCGGTTGGGAAAACCCAAACCCCAATCCGCCCTTTCCTTTTTCCCATAAGACTCCGTATTTTTTTTTGAACTCTTCCAAAAAATTTGCCCCTCCCCAGACGTGCTCCTTTCGTAAACACTGTATGTCATCCCTAAGCCTTAGAGAGGGATCTTTTATCCATCCCAAGCTTTTTCCCTTTTTTTCTCTTTTTAAGATATTCCATTTCCACACGAACAATTGGGAAAATTTCCACCCTTGCAATACCCCTTTCCAATTACCTCGTTTTGGGGCTCCGGAAAACCCAGGAAACCATTAAACCTTTACATTCGCGGGCTTTGCCCTGGGGAAACTCAAAAAAACGTATCACTCAGGGGGAATCCAACTTTTCCAAACAACCACACTACTCCCTCCTCTTTTCGTTTTTTTTTTTTGGGTTTTGCCCAAAAATTGGGGTTTCACACACCAGCCACGCCCGGGGGCCACCTTTTTGGCTGACCCCAATACTTTTTTCCACAGGAGGGGCACCTTGCTCCATACAAAAAAATTTTCCCTTCACGTTTTTATTTTCCTAACCCTTTTTACTTGTTTTCCTTTTTTGGGGTGTAACCCATCCCTTCCTCCCTGGGGCATCTCGGTTTTTCTCCCAACCACGCAGCACCTTGGGGCCTCCACACCTTGGGGCTTTTTGAAAAAGGGAAGTATTCCGTTTGGGGCCCCTTTAGTTTGGCTCGTTTGTCACCACCTCTTTTTCGCCAACTTGGGTTCCATTGAACTTCCTCATTGGTTGGGCCCCAAACCCGCCTTAATGCGATGGTCTTTTCTCTTGGGGCAAAGGGTTTTTTCCTCAACTGCTCAAACTCCTTTTTTCCCCAATTAGGCCCAATTTGGCGCCAACAGGTTCGAAACGGGGAAGGGGGCTTAAAACGCCTTGTTCTCCTTTTTTTTTCTTCCCTTTCCCCCAGTTCCGCTTTCGGGGCCTTTTTTCTTTCGGGTTTTTTCCCCTTTTTCCAAGCCTGTTTTTCCCCAGGGGGGCTTATTTCATCTAGGGTTTTTTTTTGGACCCGATCTTTCCACTTTTTTGGGTCTTTTTTTAGGTGTTTTCTCTTTTATTTTCTCCAACTCTCTACATGTAAAAACAGGGGTGGTAGCGAAACGCTTTTCCCACAGCACAGGGATATTCCTTTGGTCCATGTTCATAGTCCTTTTGGGGGATTGCATCATGATTGGTTGACACCGAGGGATTCATCTTTCTCTCCCCCTTTCGGTGAATCCTGGGAGAAACTTTTCCTTTTTTTTTAGTAGCCACATTTTAAGGAAAGTGGGGACCGCCCCAGACCCTTTGGGTTCGGGTTTTTTCCCCATGTCCCCGGTTTTTCCCCGGACGCCCCCGGGCCTTTTCCCGGAATCAAGGGTTTTTACCCAGCATCAGAAAAGAAACCGTGGAGAGCGGGGCAGAGAGAGCCCCCCAGAAGAGAACCCCCTAAAGCAAGTGTTTCGGCCTTATCTCCGAACTCCGGGGGGGTTTGGGCCACACCCGGTTCATGACCCGGGATGTCCCTCTGCCCCCCTTTTTTTTTTTTTTTCCCATTTTGGGGGACGACCAGGGGCTGGGATTCAACCCATCCTTCTGACAGTCATTTTCCATTTAATGACTCGCGTTTTAACCACTGAGCCACGGGGACACCTGATATTTGAGGAAATTAAAACCCTTTTGAAGTTCACTTTTGTTCCTCCTTTGACCAATCCAGCTTGAACACCTTTCGGGGCCGTTTTCTCCCTTTGCTTTCAGGCTCGTTTTTTTCCCCTCCCTGCAACGAAGCTGTTTCATGACCCTGTATCAACTTTCCCTAAAACCCCTCTAGCTCCAATTTCTCGTGGGGACTTTGACCTCATACCCTTTCTCTCCCAGGCTGTTTGCCAGATCAGCATACTTTTCAGCCCCTTGTAGATTTGAGCTGCCTCCTTTCTGTTCTTAGGGCACCGGAGCCGATCAGTCACTGCTGTTGATTTAGAGTGGACACTATTCGGTCTCATGCCACTCTTGCTGAGATCTCTGGTGACTCCCCATTCGGGGAGGTCTGCATGACTCCCATCATCTCCCCCGCCAGCAACTCTGCCGCTGTTTCGGTGGCACTTTTTGTTCTTGCCATGATTTGCTCCCTCCGCCGGAAAAATTTGCGGGGCTTTTGGAGCCTGATTTTCCCTTTTGTGGTGTTGGTACAGCCCAGACTATTTGTAAATCTTTTTGACATTTGGGTTGTCCCCTCCATGTGACCTTTCCCCCTTGAGCCAGGGCACTTTAATGAGCTTAGGACATGCCCCCACTGTTTTTTTTCAGGAAAGGGGGGGCATGCAGGACGTCTTTTTCCCCCCCACTTCCCCGGGTTTGCATTTGGGGGCAAAAGGTCATATCAGATCTGAGAAGAACTGATCCTGAAGGGCCAATGCCCCAAATTCTTTCCCAAGTAGACTTCTTTGATGCATTCTCCCACGTTGTCCATTCCCTTGCTGGCTCGCTGGATGTTTTTTGGGATCTTTTTGGGCCTTTTTTCTTTTCTCATCTCCTGAATCATCATTCCCCTTTTTTCTTTTCCTTTGGGGCCTTTTACCACCTTTTAGTTTTGGTCCCCCATTTCCTTTTCTGTTGGTCTTTGTTCCCCCGTTATTTTTTTCTGATCTTTAGACTTTCTTTCAAATCCATGCCCTCTTAACTTTTCCCTTTTCGCCTGTCCCTTTAGCTGGGCTTTATTGCTTTTTTACCACCTTTTTCCCTAGTCCTCCAGAACTTTTAAGTCGATCTTCCCGCTTTTTATTTCCCCCCCCCCGGGGGATTTTCAGTGGGGATTTCAGCTTGCTTTGGGGACATACACGCTATGTCAGTCAGACGGGGGGGGCACCAAACCATTTCCTTGTGCTTGTTTATTTTTTGGGTTTCCATTCCTCCACTATCTGGTGCAATGTCGTATATCATCAAAAGGCCACATGACTTTGGGATCACAGAACTGCAGACACCCGACCTTTTACTTGCCAGGGGGCCCACAGGGCAATGGGCCCCAACCTTTCCTCCGCCCCTCCTTGGTTTCTTTTGCTCTTTGTGTTCTTTTAGCGTATCATCATACCATCTTCCAAGGCCTTGACTGGTTTTTTCTGTGCTTTGGAATGGCCTGGTTGGCAACACTGAAGACCACAGATCCGGGCCCCTTTTCCCTTTCCTCATGAAGACTCCGTGATTTCTTTGGCTTGAACTTCTTCTGGATGAGGGAACTAAAGTCGTCCACCTTCCAGCACATGACGTTTCCGTCTTCTCTGGTGAAACAAGTAGTGTCATCCAGAAGGCCTTGAAGGAGGCATCTTTTAAACCATCGCCAAGGTCTTTTGTCTCGCGTTGTTTTTTGCGCTT
>JAMYXO010008568.1:0-2500 GCA_033310375.1 Conus canariensis
GACTCGTTCCACAGGGAGTAGGCACAGGAGGAGGAGGAGGAGGAGGAGGAGGAGGAGGAGGAGGAGGAGGAGGAAGAGTAGGGGAGAAAAAGAGTGGATGGGAGGAGGGGGAGGGAAAGGGACATGGTACGAGAGGGAAGGGGAGGAGGGGGTAGGTGCCTAAACTGCTAGTGGAGCGCTTTTGCAGTTTCTAAAGGTAAAAGCAAGTTGTTTATCAGACTGAAGAAGTGGATAAAGCACGGGAAGTGACATTTCACTCTAGGGCATTGCTGTTTGTTGAGGAGCTAAAGAGACCATCAGAAGGGCAATGGGGAGAGCGCAGACCTCTTCAGATGGTCGAACTGATCCTCGATCCACCCTCGTATTGTCGCCAGGGGAAGTAATATTGGGTATGAAATGAGAATGATCTCCCATATGCAAAAATGTGGAAAATACGAAATGCCAACATTGTATCACAAAAAGGTTTTGATATTCAATAGAAAAAAAAAGTAAAAGAAATATATAGCGTTCTCGATTCGTTAAAAAGTAATTCACTACGTTGACATTCAGAGAAAAATATGTGACAATCTTGCCTGACAGTACTGGATCCGCTGTTTAATGTGGATCCGCAACACCAATCCGCACAAAAATTACATGAGTTCAGCATTGGGTCACATTCCACACAGTTTTTTTTTTCTCCAAGTTTTGGTTAAAATCGGCTGGGTGTTTTTTTTTTCTTGAGTAGACTTTTTGACAAAGGAACAAAGAAACGGACTTGGGTGAAAATGTAAGCTGTTAGACGCCAGAGAAAATGGCCCAACAAAGAGATGAGGAGAAGGGCGGAAGAGACAGAGGGTGTGTGTTTAAACTGCCACTGTAGGGCGTTGTAGTGTCGGAAAAAAATGATGTGGGAGAGGTGGGTGGAGCAGGATAGGCAGGTATGGGTGGAGGAGTTGGGACTAATTTGTCATCATCTAAAACAAACAAGAAAATGAGTGGTGACACACAAACTCAGGCGCACGACACACACACACACACACACACACACACACACACACACACACACACACACACACACACACAGAGAGAGAGAGAGAGAGAGAGAGAGAGAGAGAGAGAGAGAGAGAGAGAGAGTCTATAAAAATTACTGGACTTCCTTCAGTTTCTTAACTACGCGCTCGACAGTCAATCTCTCTCTCTCTCTCTCCTCTCTCTCTCTCTCTCTCTCTCTCTCTCTCTCTCTCTCTCTACCGCTATACATCTCTTTCTATCTCCATACATGTCTACTTCTACCACTCTGTCTATCTGTCAATGTTTCTGTCCATTTATATATCTCTCTTATCTATTTCTCTCTCTCTATCTATCCATTTCTCTCTCTCTCTCTCTCTCTCTCTCTCTCTCTCTCTCTCTCTCTCTCTCTCTCTCTCTCTCTCTAAGCATCAACAGAGAGACAAAGAGAGGACAACTTGTAGATGGCCCTCTCCTGTCAGAGTGTTTTTTTTTTCCTGGCACTGCTGGGATTCGAACCAGCAACTTCTGCATGGTGGGCGTCTCAAGATGTTGCCTAATTAGACGGATGTCCTACATATATTGTTGTCGGACTCATGTCAAGGGAAATTTAAGCCGTAAGAAGTTCACTTCTCCACCAGGAACTGTTTCCAACTGCCTCTTCCAAAGACGTTAGGGTTCTAGTCCTTCTCTCGCCAGAAATCCTATTTCATGAAATCATAGGCTGATGAACCAACAACCAACCCCTCTTTGTTCCAACTCTATGGGTTAGACTCTTTGGCCTGGGGGTCAGATTCCCTCTAGCTGTTGGCTTTACTGACACAATTTCTTAGTCTCATTGACATGAACATGCTCCATTCTGTTTTCATATGGTATAGTGAATTCAATCACAATTACATGTTTTGATGTACCTATACAGAGTACAATATCCGGTCTCATGCCACTCTTCCGATGATCTGTATGTTTTTTTTCATTCCTGTACGTCTGTTGTGCACGCCTGGTCATCCCATCGATACAAGAAACCCCGATTCTAAGCTCTTGATATCACAGGTGTTTTAGGACATGGTTTGTGGCTTGCTGCATGCTGTGTAGACTGTCATTGCTGGCGGCTTCTTGTGGTGAAGCGTATTCTCTCGCTGAGCTACCTGCATGTGCCATCTCGTTACGCACTTAATTGTATCTCCGAGTGTACATTCTATGGTTCTGTTATGCATGAACTCGAGACATATTCCACAGTTTATCTGCCCTTGAAAAACGTTCATTTATCGAGAATTTCTTGCTGTGCCTTGACCACGATGGGAAAACCCACAAAGCAGAATCGACCAATGAGGAAGGCGAAAATCAATGGACATATATCTTTCAGTTGAACACACACACACACACACACACACACACACACACACGCCTTCCACACACCCACACACACAGCGTGCACGCGCGCGCGTGCACACACACACACACACACACACACACACACACACACACACACACACACACACACACACACACACGC
>JAMYXO010008568.1:5000-10691 GCA_033310375.1 Conus canariensis
ATGCATTTAATGGCAGAAACAATATATATAGGAAACCTATTCGTTTCACCATACACAAGATCATTAGGCGTCCGCCTATCTACACCTAGAAATTTTTTTAAAGCGAAAAGATGCACAGATTCACAATGGATTGCAGCGTTATCTAATCCCCATAATTCCGATCCATACTGTGCAATTGGCTGCACTTGACTATCAAATAGCTTGCAAAACACATGAAAGGAGGTATTGTTGAAAACATATAACTTTTTCATAATACAAAACAAAACATTTTTGGCCTTGCTAGCAAGATCCTTGCAGGCACTAACAAAACTCAGACGAGTAGAGAAAAGTATACCCAAATATCTATAGGCATTCACAACAGGCATGGGAGCATTATTATATAACCATCGTTCTCTTGCACTCAGATAACCACCCTTACGAAACACAATAATGTTACTTTTAGATAAATTAACTTTCAGCTGGAGAGATAAAGCTGAGCGGTGTAAGCTATTCAGTTGTGTCTGTAAACCAATGATTGTTTCTGATATCAAAATCACGTCATCAGCCAGTAACAGAATAAACAATTCAAAAGCATCAGAAGTCAACATACCCCCGTGTCTCCCGAGAGAGAGAGAGAGAGAGAAGAGAGAGAGAGAGGGGAGAGAGAGAGAGAGGGGAGAGAGAGAGAGAACTCAAGACTCAAGACTCAAAAACTTTATTACTCAAGGATAGAGATTTTAGGCAGTGCCTATTCTTCCAATCTGTCCTTGCTATTCTACAACATTCAACTTAACAGACTGCACACACTAATAATGACAGAAACAATGAAGAATATAGCAACATTATAATATTAACAATAACAATAGTAATAAGAATAATAATTATAGAATTAAAAAAAAAAAAATTACACAACACAATCAGACACGTATGCACGCGCGCTCACATGCATGCACACGCCCACACATACACGCACTCACGCGCACACCCACATCCCCCCCCCCCCCCACACACACACACACATTTTCATTAGCTAATATAGAGGCAAGCATAAAAGTAGGGCGTTGAGACTATGGTCAAAAGGTCAGATTTATTGTTCAAGTAAATGTTTAAGTATTGCTGATTTGAAGGACGGCAGTGATTGACATGTTTTGGCAGACGGAGGAAGAGAGTTCCACACAGATGGACCAAAAAATGCAAAACTAGATTTGAACAAATCAATGCGGACACGTGGTAAAATGTAATTATTTGAATCATATCGTGTTGTTGCCATTTGGATAAACTCAGCAAGATATGTTGGCGCCATGTTTGCATGGACTTTAAACATTAGTACTGCCTTATTATAGGTCAGTTGGCTCTGCAGTGGTAACATCATTAGTTTTGCGAATTTGCCCGTGGTTGATAGAGACTTGTCGGGAAGAATCAGCTTAATTCCCCGTCTATGCATAGAGTTGATCTTTTTTATGTGATTTTCACCGGCACCACTCCAGACAGTGGACGCATAGTTGATGTGAGAGAGGCAATGGGCTTCAAAAAATAATTTCCGGATGTGTGGTTCAACATAATAACTGAGTTTATTGAGTAAAAACAAATTGCGAGCCAACTGTTTGCAAACATGATTTATATGTGATTGCCATTTAAAGTTCTCATCAATGATCACGCCTAAGACACGGTGTTCGGTAACCTGCTCGATCAAGGTTTCACTCATTTTTAGGCTCAACATAAGATGCTGTCGTTGATGTTTCTGTCTTGATGCTAGGACCATACATTTTGTTTTGTGCGGATTAAGCACCATTCGGTTTTGGTTGCACCATTCTAAGACATCAGTTATACTTTGTTGTAACGATATTTGTACACACATGATGTTTGTATCACTACAGTGAAGAGAACTATCATCAGCGAACAGATCACAGATGACATCATTGTGAGATATGTGCATCGGTAGGTCATTTATAAAAATACAGAAGAGAAGAGGTCCAAGGACAGAGCCTTGTGGAACGCCACAGCTCACTATTCCTTCAGAGGAATAAGTACCGTTTAAGTAAACACGCTGGGTCCTGTTTTCAAGATATGACTGAAAGAAGGTGACTACTGCCGGATTTTGAACATATGCAGTCATTTTTTTAAATAATATGTTGTGGTCTACAAGATCAAACGCTTTCTTAAAATCGAGGAAAACAGTTCCAGTGAGTTTTCTTTCGTTGATGGCTGTATAGCCATGTATCACAGAGGCGTGTTAAGGCCGTGTGGCATGAGTGATTTCGACGAAAGCCTGACTGAAATGGGTGGAACAGTTTGTGATGTTCCATATGTTTAGTTAGGTGTTTGTGAACATGCATCTCAAGAGGTTTCGATACAACAGATAAAAGAGATATTGGTCTAAAATTGTTTAAATCAGTAAGATCTCTTGATTTGGGTATGGGAATGACTTTTGCTGCCTTTAGACCACATGGGAAGACATTCTGATCAATACACAAATTATAAACATACGTAAGGGTATCAACAATGTAAGGTAGAGCAAGCTTGAGTATAGAAGCATTTAAGTTATCTGGACCCATTGCTTTTTATTTTTAAGTTTTGAAATTAAGGAACCAACTTCATTAATAGCAAGCAAGGGGATGCTAAATGAATCTCTAGTATTTAATCGTTCTTGACAAAACGATAGGAGAACAGCTGGAGTCTCATATCGATTAAAGAATGTGACACTGGCAGCCGTTTGTACTGATTCAGTTGCCTGAAGGAAATGATTGTTGAAAGTGTTAGCAGACCACATAGTCGCAGTATTATCTGATTTCTTTCTCGACTTGTCAGTTATTTCATTAACAGCACGCCATAATGATGCTGTATCCCTGTTTGCGTTTATCAGCTTCCTAAAATGCTCAGATTTTGATTTTCTAACCAGATCTGATACTCTGTTTCTCTGCTTTTTATATTCATCTACTTTTTTGGCGGTTTTAAGTGCATCCCTTAGTGCCATTTCTATAATAATGTCTTTTGTCAGCCAGCTGGGAAGTACTCTGTGTTTTACCCTTTTTCTTCTAAGTGGGGCATGTTTATCAACGATTGAGAGAAAGATATTATACCAGGTATTATACGCTTCATTTGGATCTGTGTAATTGAGTACACTGTAGAAAGGAGCTAAGCTTAAGTCGAGGAAAAATTCATCCTTACTGAAATTTTTGAAGCAGCGATATTGAATGGTTGTGTGGCCCTTATTCTGTTGCTTTGGAAGTTTACAAGACCAAGTGCACAAAATGAGACAGTGGTCGCTTATGCTTTTGTTGCCCACTGTTATATTGGATACCATGGCTTTGTTGTTTGTGTAGATATGATCCAGCAATGTAGACGATGTCTTTGCGATTCTAGTTGGACTATGAATAAGCTGATGCAAGCCAAAAAGTGTGGTGGTCGCATCCCAGGCAGGCTGCCGTTTTAACAGATCAATGTTAAAATCACCGAGAAGAATGACATTTGGATAGCTCTTATATACATCATCCATCATGTGTACAAAGTTGTCATACCAAAGGAAAGTGGCAGCGGGATTCCTGTACACATATCCAACTAGAAGAGGGGCTGAGTTGGAGGGTTTTACCTGCAGCCACATGCATTCAACATTATCAGGCTCAAGGTCACGCCGCCTTTTTGTACAGTGAGCGATGCTTTGATGAATATATATTCCAAGTCCTGTTTCACCAGAGTGATGTGCATCGCGTCGGACAAAGTTATAGTTAGTTATGGATAAAGCTGTATCAGTGAAACGGGAGTCAAGGCGAGTTTCACTAAGACCAAGCAGATGAATAGAAGGGGATTCGTTTAGAAGAAAACAGACATCATGAATCTTATTTGGCAGATGATAAACATTTAGGTGACCAATGCGTAATCCAGTATCAGTATTAATTACATTACAATGGTCCATTGCATTAATTCTAGAGCAAAGTCCTGAGCAATAAAACAAAATAGATATACTGTTTACAATAACAATTAAAATATAAAATCAGCAATCATAAAATATCCAAGAACACACAAAATCCAAAAAGCAGGGCAATGAAGTTCAGTCCAAAGGACAATTCAAGTATGTGTATGATAACAATATTCAGGAAAGTATGACCAACCAAGACAAATGTCGCTTTCAAGCTGTCCGGGTCACAATAGTACAGTCATCCACAGTAACTAAGCAATACCGGGTGGGGGTGGGGGGGGGGGGGGGCAAGACTCACAGGGTTGGGGGAGGGGGGTAGGGGGGAGGAGTCAGTGCGTGGTGGGAAGGTGAAGGTGAGACGGAGCAAGCAGGAGGGAAAGAAGACACGGCTGGGGGTGAGGGGGGGGGGGGGGGGCGGAGCTGAGAGGCAGGGATGGGTAAATTTGGGCGGGGGGAAGGGTAGGCAAGGGTGAGGGCCTGCACTTGGAAGGCGAGACAGCAAGCTGGTATCTGAATTCCAGATACCGGAATTCTGTTAAGCAGGGGGAGAGGGAAGATAAGGGTGCATTTGTGTCCAAGGATTGAAAGGCAGAGGAGGGAAGGGGGAGAAAGGCCACATGGGGGGAAACATCGGCATTGATGTAATGGGGGGTCTGTTAAAGTACGGCATGGGTGGCATTGCATGGTGGGAAAAGGTTTCATTAGAAGAACAACTGGATTTCTGGTGGACAATTTCAGGAGCACTGTCCAAGTGATTGTTTGAGCTACGTTGGACTGTCTCTGGGGGTAAATTTGTAGGATAGGAATCAGGACGATTTCCTACTGACTGGGGGAACATGGGCTGCACACTCCGACGGCACTCAGTAGGGACAGGCTGCTTGTCTTGGTTTTCTTTTAATTTTGAAGACTGTGATCTGTTACGGTTTGTTGCAATGGACTGTTCCTGACATAGCTCTGGGTGTGCCCCATTACCCGTATTCCGTGGAGGCCGGTTCACACGGAGTGCCAGAAACTGAATGATTTGCCGTAACCAGAGCGACAAGCCACTGGCAGACAGGTGAATACCATCCGATGTGAAATAGCTTTGAACGATCCTAAGATTTTGATCAACGAAATTTGTTTCAAACAAAAAACATGCACTTGTTTCTGCACATAGGACATGCAGTTCCCTATTCATCAAATTAATGAATTTCAAAGGAATAGGTTTTCTAGGAAGTAGGGCAGAGACAGCAATTTTGGCAGCAGGAAAAACTCTTTTCACCTGTCCCAGAAGCTGACCAAAGTCCTGCTGTAGCGTGTCTACAGAGTAGTGTTTGTGAAGGTCGTTTCCCCCCACATGCAATGCCACCCGCTGCACATCCTCTCGTACTGCACAATCTCTGAGGGCAGCAGTGACGTCAGTCACCTTCGCCCCAGGCATTGTGCGTACATGGGTGAGCCCCGTCCTGTCCAGTCTCTGTCGGTCAATATACTGAAGGTTAGAATCCCCCACAATGAAGTTGACAAGTTTGCCTTTCGGGGAAGACGGATCCTGAATTTTGGGGTGGTTTGATTGAGCTGTCGGTCAGAGACTGCTGTCGTATTACCTATGACAGGGGTGGAGTCAGTCTGCTGTCTGTCAAAGGCTGGTTTGTTGTTGGTGACAGTGACTGAGTCGGTCACAGCGTGAGTGACAGTCTGTTCTTTGTCAGCCGTAACACCACTATGCTTAGAGAGAGAGAGAGAGAGAGAGAGAGAGAGAGAGAGAGAGAGAGAGAGAGAGAGAGAGAGAGTGTCCACAATCTCAGCCGTGGTCC
>JAMYXO010008569.1:0-10691 GCA_033310375.1 Conus canariensis
TTTTTTTTTTTTTTTTATAGTTAAGAAAAAAGGGGGGGGGGGAGGGGGGGGGGGGGGGGGGGGGGGGAAAGGAGAGAATTCGGGGAAACCCCAAAAGAGTGGAAAATGGGAGCAGTTCAGTTCCGTTATTATCACCCTGTGTGTGTTGTGTGTGTGCGTGTGCTGTGCGTGTGGTGGTGTGGTGTGTGGGTGTGGGTGTGTGTGTGCGTGCGGTGTGCACCATTGAATCCCAAGGCGTGTCATCCGTCCCGCCTCATTTAGCGCTGCTGATGCAAACCTCCCTCCAACCCCCCCCCTCCCCCCACCCCCCCCACCCCACCCCACCCACCCCCCACCCCTCCCCATCCGACCCTTCCTTCTTGTTGTTCCTTTCACTCGGTCACTTACATCATATCAAACCTGTTTGTGGAGGGGGAGCCGAGGTTATTTGAAGTGTGCCCCGCCGTGTGCTGAATGATTTGAGGCTGCGTTTTTGTTTGTTTTTTTTTTTTTGTTCTTTGTTTGTTTGTTTGTTTGTTTGTTTGTTTGTTTTTTTTTGTTTGTTTGTTGTTTTTTTTTTTTTTTTGGGGGGGGGGGGGGGGGGGGGGGGGGTTTAGGAGTGAAGCATCTTTGGTGGAAAAAGGATATCATTTCCCGGGGGTCCCCCGCGCGTTTCTGTGTTGGGTGGGGTGGGCGTAGGTGTGTGTGGTGTGTTGTGTGTGTTGGTGTTGTTGTGTGTGTGTGTGTTGGGGTTTCTATAAAGTGTTGTGTGTTTTGAAAGTTTGTTTGTGTGTGTATGTGTGTGGTGTGTGTGTGTTGTGTGTGTGTGTGGTAAGAGAGAAGAGAGAGAAGAAAAGAGAGAGAGAGAGAGGACAGGAAGAAGACAGACAACAACAGACAGAGACAGAAGGGAAGAGAAGAAAGTGGTGTATGTGTTTGTCTGTTTTGCCTGCTGCCTATGTCTGCACAAAATAAGAGAGGAGAGAGGGGGGAGACAGAGATAGCAGACAGACACGCGACGGACGGGGACGGACAGACGGTGAGAGACCCAACAGACAGACAACAGACAACGACAACAGACAGAGATGAAGGGGGGTGTTTTTTTTTTTGGGGGGGGATTTGGGTTTGTGACATTTTTTTAAACGAAGAATTTTTGTTACGTTTTACGAAAATTTTTTTCTGTTATTTTTATAACACAAAAATCTCCTCTCCTCTCTCTCTCTCTCCCTCTCTCTCTCTTTTCTCTCTCTCTCTCTCTCTCTCCTTCTCTCTCGTTTTTTTGCGTGTGCGTGGGTTTCATGAAGTTTTTTTACGAAGAGCTTTTTGTCACCGTTTTTACAATAGATTATTGGGACATCTTGGGCTTTTGTTTTTTTTGTTTCTTTAGGATAACAACACACACACACACACACCACAACAAAACACAACACACACACACACACCACACGCACACACTACAACGGGGACAGACAGCAGAGAGAGAGAGAGAAAAGGAGGAGAGAGAAAAGAGATGATGATGATGAGATGATGAGAGATGATGATGGAGATATTGATGATATTGAAATGATATATATTGGATGATGATTTTGGGAAGATGATGATGAGAGATGATGATGTTGGAGATAATGAGATGCTGCTGATGGGGTGCTGGGGGTGGCATAGTGGTGGTTATGGGGTAGTGGTTTATTCGTTTAAACCCAAAAAACCCCTTTCCCGAAGAGCATTGCAGGTTTTTATGGTGCATCATAAACACAGAAAGAAACGAGACTACAATTGGAAACGAATGAACTGCCCCTGATATCCCCCCCCCCCCCCCCTCCCAAAGCCCCCATTTCCCCCCCTCCCCCTTTGCCCCCTCTCCCCCCCCCCCCCCCCCCCGCCTCTTCCCCGCTTCTAAATAATTCGAGAGTGAGCGATAAGAAGAGTCAAAATGGAACAGCTATCAATTTGCGTATAACAACATCACCTTTGTCCCCAGAGATCAGTAAGCCAAGTTCAAACAAACTCAGAGAGAGTGAGAAGGGGAGGAGAGAGAGAAAGAGAGAGAAAGCGAGAGAAGGGAGAGAGGAGTGGGGACAGGAGAGAGAAAGACACAGAGAGAGAAAAACAGAAGATAAGTGAAAAGACAGACAGACAGACAGACAACAAACAGAGAGAGAGAGAGAGGGGGTTGCCCCTTGAGGAGAGAAAGGGAAGAGCACTCGTCATCAAAGACGACAGTCCATAGGGAGGACCTCCCTTTCCTCGTTCAAATAGCTTCAGGGGGGGATGGCCGGGGACAGTCATTTGCGCCGTGATTGTGCTGTTGACCCTCGGTCAGCTGAAACCTTGCAGGGTCAAAGAGCCCACGCCCATCCCCTCTCTGTGGGGCCTTCGTTCACGCTGGTTCAGTACCGGGGGCGCAGCAGAACCAACTGCCCCCCCCCCCCCCCCCCCCCTGTCGGTTTGACCCCCCCGGGGCAAAACTTGTTTCAGCATACTCCGAGCTCTCTAAAACCTACCCCCTTTTCCCCACCCCCTCTTTCCCCCCCCCCCCCCCCCCCCCCCCCCCCCCGGATCCTTCTTTTTCCCATCCGCCCAAACCCATCCCTCCCTCCTCTGTCTGTCTGTCTGTCTGTTGTCGTCTGCTGTCTGCCTGTCTGTCTGTCCTCTCTCTCCCCTCTCTCTCTCTCTCTCCCCTCTCTCTCCTCTCTCTACTTATATTGGGATGACATTTTCATTCGCATTTGTATCAAATTTTCATTGTCATTGTTCCACCCCCTTTCAAATGGGCTTTGGCCTTTTTTTTAATAAAATTCTTTTCTTTCTGTTTTTTTCTCTCTCTCTCTTCTCTCCCTCTCTCCCTCTCTCTCTCTCTCCCTCGCTCTCTTCTCCCTCTCTCCTCCTCTCTCTCCCTCTGCCCCCCCCTCTCTCTCTCTTCTCTTCCCCTCTCTCTCTCTCTCTCTTCTTTTCTCTCTCTCTCTCCTCTCTCCCCTCACATTATGATTTACAGAGCAAACCCCAATTTGTCTTTCCCGGGGAAACACTTTCCCAAAGGGCCCCGTAGTTAGGGGGAATAATCCAAGAGATAGTCATTATGTAAAATTTAATTCCCCGGGCCGGGGGTACATATCAGCGGCCCAAGGTTGTTAGACATCCATGCTTTTAAGGTTTTTTTTCTCCCCTTTTGGTTATCAAATCCAATGCCTCGTTGACATAATTGTGGTTTGCCGAAATAACAAAAATCGTTCTTCGCAACATTTGGGCGCAGTACACTTTCACTTCTTTTTTCTTCTTCTTCTTCTTCTTCTTTTTCTTTTTCTTCTTCTTCCCCTTCTCCCCTTTTTTTCTTCTTCTTCTTCTCCTTTTTCTTCTTCCCCTTCTTCCTCCCTTCTCCTCCTCCTCCCCCCTTCTCTTCTTCTTCTTCTCTTTCTTCTTTTTTCTTTTTTTCTTCTTTTTTTTCCCTTTCCCTTTCCCCTTTATTTTTTCTTTTTTTTTTTCTTCTGATTTTTTTTTTTTTTTTTTTTCCGAATCCCCAGGGTCGTCTGCCCCCTGTCACTGGGATCTCACCTTGTCGTCTGCGCGCGGAGCTGGTGACAACCACCGTGGTCCCCCGGCCATCGCTTGCGACGGTATCAACAACCCCGTGTGCTCCGCCCTTCCGCCTCGCCCCGCCTCCCCCGGGTGGGACCAGAGGAAAGAAAACCCGCTGGTCCGGGAACTCCGCACCAACGGGACGTTTGCGGGCGAAGGGGTCTACTTTTCTCTGGGGGGACAGCCTCGTGTTTTTTTTTTTTGTTTGTTTTTTGTTTTTTGTTTTTTTTGTTTTTTTTTGTTTGTTTGTTTTGGTTTTTTTTTTTTCTTTTTCTTTTTTTTTTCTTTTTTTTTTTTTCTTGGGGGGGGGGGGAGGGGGGGGGGGGTCTTTTTTTTTTTCTTTTTTTTTATTTTTTTTTTTAAAGTTATTTGCGTGTTTGTTTTGCTGTGTCGACGTTCTTCTCTCTCCTCTCTCTCTCTCTCTCTGGCTGTGTTGAAATTCTCTCTCTCTCTCTCCTCTTCTCTCTCTCTCTGTTTTTTTGTCTCTGTTTGTCTTGACTCTGTCTGTCTGTCTGTCTCGTCTTTTGCTGTCTTGCCCCTTTAGGGTCAGTCTCTCCTCTTCTCTTCTCTCTCCTCTCCTCCCCCCTCTCTTTTTTTTTTGGTTTTTTTTTTTTCCATTTCAATCCAAAGGGCCCTTTAAAAACTTTTCCGGGAAATTTTAAATTTTCGTTTTTCTCTGGGGGAAAGGCAAGCTTTTATAAACCCTTTTCAACCATGAAAAACCTCCGGATCCCCAAAAAAAAAAAAGGGCTATGAGAACCGCAATCCACAGGAAACCTTCACTTCTTCAGGCAACCCGCGGAGGAGACACGGCAATGCTGCCGATTTTTCTTGGATAGTGTTCATTGCTGCCGTTTTCGGACCCCAGAAAAGCAGAACGCCATTACAACACCCCCCCCCACCCCCTCTCCAGCCCCCCCCCCCCCCCCCCCCCTACTCCCAGACAATGCTGCAACGCAAGGCCAAACGAGTGGGGAATGCCCGCTCTGGGGGACGCCACCCCCACGTCCGCCCCAACGACAGTGCTCTAACTCCCAAAACCCGGCTAACCCCGACAGACTTAAGGCGCATAGAGGACTTTGACACTGAGGTACCTGAGAGCGGGCAGGGAGGGCTACGGAACTGAGAGCTTTTTTTTTTTTTTTTTTTTTTTTTTTTTTTTTAAAAAAATGCTGACGAACGATGAGGAGGGGGATGAAGTTGGCGCCCACGGAGTTCCATTCCATTCCGGTCTGAGACTATGACGGGCTGTTTCTCCCCGCTTCTTTTCATCATATTAATTCCATGTCAGCCGGGCCCGAGAGAACAGACACCCCGCGTGTTGGGCAGGAAAATTGGAGCATCCCTTTTTTAGAGACAACCGATGTTTTATGGGTTGGACCGCTGTTTGGGGCCCAGTCTTCCCAGCTGAAACCAACCCCCCCAGTAAAATGAACTCGTCGAAGGGGCGGTCGGGGGCCTGGCACCCAACACACACACACACCCCCACACACACCCCCAAAACCACACACACCACACAAAACACACACACACCCCACACACACACACACACAAATGACTTTGATAGGAAATCGAACGCGGGCCCGGGACCTCCCAGCCCATATTCAAAAGCTAAAACCCCCCACGCCAGAAGGTAGTGAACCCGGGAGCGATTTCATGAGCAAAACGTGAATTATACGCACTCGGGTCATTTTCTTTTTGTGGGAACTGGTCAAGGTTTTAAGTTTGCTATGGCTGTAAGAAAAAATTTTGGCCCGGGGTGCTATTGTACAGACGAAGATAGATGAGTTCATGGAGGGGGGGAGGGGGGGGAAAACGATCAACAAACCCAAACCCCATGACCTCAAATGTTGAAATTTATTTATGGATTAGAGGATGGGCGATTCACTGACTGACTGATGACTGACTGACTGTTGATTATTGATTTATTGATTGATTTATTTATTTTATTGATTGATTGATTGATTGATTGATCGAGCGAGGGATTGATTGATTGGGCGATGGATCGATCGATGAAATTTTACACGTAACACCAACGTGACATTCAGGATGTTGATTGATTATCGATTGATAGAAAAATGATGGGTTAATGGATGGATCGGGTGGATGGTAGGGGATTTATGGCTGACTGATCGGGTAACACAATGGACATGCAGCTTTTTTTTTCTGACGGGAGGGATTGTTAAATCAATCAATTAATTTGTTGATTGATTAAAAATTTTTTGATTGATGATTGATTAAATGGGATGGATGGATTCACATCAAGTAATATCAAAAACCGCGTGTCAGTTGATTAGATGACGTTTAATTGATTGATTGACTGAATTTATCAATTTTATTTTATCGGTTTGTTGGTTGGCTGATTGGTTGGGGGGGTTTTGGTTTGGGTAGCTGTTAAATTTATTGGTTGGTTTCTTATTACTGATTTATTGTTGTTGTTTGGGTTTGGGTTTTTAGGTTGTATGAGTGAGTGCGTGAGTAATTGGGGTTGATTGAGGTTGGGGTCGGTTGGTTTTGATTTAAAAGAATGAGTGATTTAGGATAGTCGGGGGATGAGGACGGGGGGAGGGGGGAAAGAACTGATGGATGCTGACTGATTTTATTAAACGATCTTTTAAAATTATTTTTGACTGACGGGGATGTTGGGGCGGCAACATCAAAAACACCTTCGGCATGATGTTCTGCAACCCTGTGCGCGGCAACCTGCCGCAGGAGCAGTGCGCACCTGGGGACGGGCCCTGGCCCTCCGGATGGCCTCCGTGCCCACCGAGGGGGACGCCACCCCTGCACCTGCGCCGACCCCCGGCCCTCGTTTTCTCCATCGCCGCTACCGTGATGGGGACTTCCGGCAGTACGACGACTACGTGGCGCCGCGATAAGGAAAAAAAAACAAACAAAAAAACAAACAAAAAACAAAAACACCAAGGGGTGAAAAATTTGATGAAATTTTTTTTTGGGATGTGTGTTTTTTGGAACGGTGTGATCTTCAGTGAGGTGTTGGACCGTGCTTTTTTTCTTTAAGGGACACCCACAAAAAAAAGAAAAACAAAAAAAGAAGAAAAAAAAAGAAAGAAAGAAAAAAAAGGAGAAGAAGAAGAAAAGGAAAAAAAAAAAAAGAAAGAAGAAGAAGAAGAAGCGAAGAAGGAGAAGGAAAGGAGAAAAAAGAAAAGAAAAAAAAAAAAAAAAAGGAAGAAAAAAAAGATATTGACAGTAGCGATCTTTAAAGGTAAAAAGTTGAACAGAGTGGTCTTAAAGTGTAAATTTTAAAGGAGCAGTTTTTTTTTTTTTTTGGGTGGGGGGGGGGGGGGGGGGGGGGGGGTGTGGGGGGGGGGGGGGGGGGGGGGGGGGGGGTGGGGGGGGGGGGGGGGGGGGGGGGGGGGGGGGGGGGGGGGGGGGGGGGGGGGGGGGGGGGGGGGGGGGGGGAGGAGGGTAGAGGGGTGGGCTTCCAACCTTACATCCCCCCCCCCCCCACTTTTTCGTTTGTTTTTTTTTTTTGTTTTTTGTCTTTCTTTTGTCTTCCTTTTATTTCTTTTAGAGGAGTATTGAAACCGTGCTGTCTTTCATCTAAAACCTTTCCCCATACTATTAAAAAAATACCCCCCGGTTTTTCCCCCTTAACTCCACAACTTTTTTACGATCCTCCCAACAAAAATTGGTAAAGACTTTTTCAACAAACTAGGGCCCAATTCCAAAAAAAAAATTTTTTGGTAAAAAAAAAACACAAGGCAAACAAAAAACAAATCCCTTTTCCTTGAATCAAGCCAGAACCCTAAAAAAAAAAAAAAAAAAAAAACCCGGGCCGTTTCCCGCCGTTAGTACCCGGGAAAACTGTAAAAAAAACACGGACATCCGGCCCAAATGAACAACCTACAAATTTTCAGAAAGATCGGCCCAGAAGTTTTGTCTGGAGCGATGGGAAAACATTTTTGACCCCGGGCAGCCACAGACAGTCAGACACACGACAATTTCTTCATTCACTTTTTAAATATTCCCCCCCTGTTCTAAAAAAAACTGGGAGTAAAAAGAACAAAAGGCCCAAATACGTCGTGGTCTGACAGAGCCAGACCCCAAAAAAGAAAACCCCGGTGCCCTACCATGGGTCTGGCCAACCCATGCGTTCTTCTGACAAAGAGTTCTCAAAAAAACCGAACCGGCCCGTACGTCAGGGTCGAGGGAGACCCACGACGTAACGGCAAAGGGTTTTATTCCCCTTTGGAAAAAAAAGCAAGGACCGTGGGACCCAGATGTACGGCGTGCGTGCGTGCGTGCGTGCGTGTGTTGTGTTTTTGTGTGTGTGTGTGTGTGTTGGGGTGTGTGTTCTTGTTTTGGGGTTGTTTATGTTGTTGTTGTCGGGGTTTTTTTGTGCTGCTCAGCGCTGCTACTTTGATATTTAATCAAGCATTTGTTTTTTTTTTTTTTTTTCTGAACAGGAGCGGTGCAACGTGACTGGGGCCCCCCCCAGCCTAATCCACCACCCGGGAAAAACAGACGGACCCTTCTTCCCTGCAAAATGCCCCCATCTCACCGTCTGCCGTTCCCTTCCCGCCCCTTTTGTTTTTCGACAAAGAGTTCCGCTGCCTACGTGTCAATTTCTGAGGCTCGTCGGGGGTCACAATTTTTTGCCCACTTTTTTTTTTTCTTTCTTTCAAATAAAGACTGTCCATTGTTCCTTTTGGTAGGTGGGGGGGGGGAGGGGGGGAGGGTGGGGGGGGGGTGGTGGTTTAGGTTTTCACACAAACCCTTTGGGGTTTTTGGTCCCCTTTGGACAGAGCTCTGAGACGCTGGGGTTGAAACGGACTTCTTTTATGTACTTTACACGGTGAATTTTTTTTGGTGTTATGTTTACTGGATCTACCAAAAAGAATAAATTTATTTCCCCAAAAAACCAGCTACAGTTTTTTGTTCGTTTGTATGTTTGCTTGTTTGTTTTGCTTTGGTTTGTTTCTTGTTTATTCAAACATTGTTGCTTTTCTCGAATCTTCAGTATTATGGTTTCAGACATCGACATTTGAAGCTCGTTAACATGCCCAATCTTCATTAATTTTTTCAGACATCGACACTAAAGTCCTGTTTAAATGACTCAGAACTTTTTTTTTGTACACAAAGGTTCCGGGGGTAACTTAAAAAACAAACATCCCCCACAGAAGGGGGGCTTAGAGGTGGTGCCTCCCCGTGTGAAATCGAACAGGACCACTGAACACCACTGAAGTATCGGCCAAAAATGCAGTGTCTCCCCCCCGGTGGGTTGCCTCTTTCGACTTACGTTGACTGCTCCCTGTGGATTGCATGCCGGGGCTGGGCGGGCCGGACCAGGTGGTGGCTTGGGGGGGAGAGGGGGGGGGGGGGGGGGGGGGGGGGGGGGGGGGGAGGGGGGGGGTCAAAATGAGCGGCAGGGGTGCACTGCCTCTGAGGTGGACAGAAGACGGGGAAATAAAAAAAAAAAAAAAAGCAAAGCATATTACGTATTCCCAGTTTATCTGAAACAAAGGAGTATTTTCCCTAAAGAGCAAACCCATTGGGCCGTTATAGCCGTTTGAAACAGCTATAAACGGTAAACATCGCCCATCATCTGTGCCCCCATATGAACATACCTAAAATTTTTCGAAAGATCGGCCAAGTATTTTCTGAGATATTCCATAAAAAAAAAAAAAACCGTTCGGGGCCGTTAAGGGGCCGTTAGTAACGGCTAAAACGGTAAACTAAAACATAGGCATCATCTGTGACCCAAATGAACATACTTTAAAGTTTTTTCAGAAAGATCCGCCCTGTAGTTTTGTCTGGAGCGAGTGGAACACATTTTGATCAGGGGACGGACAACAGACACACAGACACACAACGCATTTTTCGTTCCCATTCTAAATATCCCTGTTCTATAAAACTGGGAGAACAAAAAGAAAAAAGTTTTTAAAAGGGAAAAAAGGGGGGGGGGGGGGTGGGGGGGGGGGGGGGGGGGGTTTATCAAAACCCAGAAGAGACTTTTTTTTCTCCGAACACAACCAGGACTCCTCTTACCAAAAACGTAAAACGGGGAAGGGGCGGGAATGATCGTAGCGCGTCTCGTGGTGGTGGGGTGGTGGGGGGTGGGGGGGGGGGGGTGCTAAGGAGAGGACGGGAGGGCGGGACAGCCTTACCCTCTTTTTCCCCAACACCGCGGAAAGGCCCCCCCGGGTCCCTTTGAATCCCCCCCCCCCTCCCCCCCCCCCCTGCCCCAAGAAAAACAGGGGGTGGGAAACCTTTCCCCCCCCTTTTCAAGGTCCAGGAGAAGATGTGGGGACCGGTGGGTTCCCCGCGGCGGGGCTTTTTTTTGGGCTTTGGGCCCCACGCCGCATTGAGGATTAAAGCAAGGGCCCGGAACCGAAAAAAACAAATGCAAAGTTTTTAAACGTACTCCCAGTTCAGATCTACTTAATACCGTGTGAAAAAGTCACAATCAAAAGCGCCATCAGAAAAAACAAAAAACAAACAAACAAACAAAAAAACAAACAAACAAACAAAAAGGCACAAAACAAAAAACGTCATTCGCACTGAGATAAGAAATCGGCGAAGTCCTTTTGAGATCTTTCCTAAAAGAAGAAAAAACCTTTTGGGCCGTTGTACCGTTTGTAACGGCTGTTCTGGAAAATAAAACATCGGGGGATATCCGTGACCCCAAGAACATACCTACAAATTTTTGAAAGACAGCCCAGAAATTTTGTCTGGAGCGAGTGGAACAATTGGACCAGGCAGACAGACAGACAGACAGACTGACAGACAGCATTTCTTCGTTTCCCATTGGAAAATACCCTGTTCTTAAGAACTGGGGTACAAAAAAAAAGGACCCCCCCCCCCCCCCCCCCCCCCCCCCCCCCTCGGCAACATAACAACAAACATGAAAAACATCAACTGCAAATTTTATTTTATTATGAACAATTTTTTTACGCCTAATCAATTGAATGCCCTAGGCGTTACAATACCCCAAAGACATCAAATCACACAATTAAACAACATACATGAGAAAAAGGCATCAAAATCCAAAGCAAGGACACAAAACTCACAAAACATCATACACCAAACACACATCACACAGACAGAAACACACAAAGCAACACTCGCACACACATTGCAAACGTCGGGTCACAGGGAAGGACGAATTCCTAGGA
>JAMYXO010008570.1:0-10689 GCA_033310375.1 Conus canariensis
GCCGCAAAAATCTTTTATTTTGTAATATCTCGGGTTTTTAAGGTAATTTACCAAAAATTTTTCAAACTTTTTTCCCCCCAAAAAACCCCGGGGTTCCAAAAATTTACGCATATTTTTGGGTTTTTTTACTAATAAAAAATGGGGACCTACCAAATTTGAACCCAAAAAAGGGGGGATTTTCCCCCTTTTTTCGTTTTTTCTAAATTTATCAAAAATGGGGAGGGGGGAAATTAGGGGGAAACGCCTTTTACTTGAAAATTTATGAAACCCGCAAACCTTGGGGAAAAACCCACTTTTTTCTACCGCCTTTTTTTTTCCCCCACCCGAAAATTCCCCCTGGGTTTTTTTTTTTTCAAATTTTCCCCCAAAAAAAAGACGGGGGAAAAAAACCAAAAAAAACCAAAAGTAGAACAAAAAAAAAGAAATCAACCCCAAAAAATTTTTTAAAACCAAAAAAAAAACCCCCAAAAAATGACAAACAAGGGGGAAAGGCCAAACAACAAACAAAAATTTCAGGCAAAAGAGAAAAAAAAAAGGGGGAAAAGGGGAAAAAAAGGGAAAAAAAAAAGGGCCAATAAAAAAGAAGAAAAAATGGGCCCCAAAAAAAACCCAAAGGGCGGGGAAAAGAGAAGGAAAAAAAAGGGGGGAAAAAGGGAAAAAAAAACCAACAGCCCCAAAAAAGAAGACAACCGGAAACCCAAAAGCAAAACAAGGAAAAGCAACAGAGGAAAAAAAAACCAAAGAAATTTTAAAAAAAAGGATGGAAAAAAAAAAGGGGGAAGAGGGCCCCTTATTTTTTTGGGGTGTTTGTTTTGGGGGTTTGTTTTTGGGTTGTTGGGGTTTTTGATCCCTTTTTTTTTTTCGGGGGAAACCCTAAAAAAAAAATTTTTTGCTTTCTTTACCCTTAAATAAAAAATTCTATTCAATCCCTTTTTTCAATCATCGTCAACCCCTTCCCCCCCTCCCCTTTTTTTTTTTTTTTTTTTTTTTTTGGAAGTTAAGACTTGGGTTAAATGCGGTGGGGGTGGGTTTTTGTAAATTTTGTAAAACCGCAGTGGGAAAGGGGGTTTGGGCAGGGCCCCCCCCCCGGGGGGGGGTTTTTTCGGTTTGGGGTTTTTGGGGAAGGGCCCCCCAATTTTTTCCCCAAAATTAAAAGGGTTTTCCCCTCGGTTTTATCCCTTATGTTTTTTAAGTAAAGTCAAATTTCCTGCCCCCCCATTTTTTAACCCCGGGGCCCAAAGGGGTATAAGAAAAAAAAGTACACCCTTCATTTAGCCCCAAACGGAAATGTAGTTTTTTCACCCATTCTTTTTACATTAAAAAAAACCAAAAAATTTTTGGGCCCAGCCCTTTCCTTCCTGTTTATGTTTCCCCTTTTTTTTTTGGGGCCCCTCGGGATCCCTGGGGCTGTGGGAAAAGTAATTTTTTTCCCAGGAAAATTTTCCCCCCAATTTGTTGTGGGGCTTTTTTGGGGCCCCCATGTTTTCAAAACAAAAAAAACCCAAAAGGGGGGGTGAATGCCCCCTTTTTTTTGCCACTTGCTTTTAGATTTTGGGGGCCCCCACCCTTCTTACCGGGGGGAAAAGGGGGTTTCATGCCATTTCTGAGGTTTCCAAAAAAAAAGGACAATTTTTTTCTTTCCCTCTTTTTTCCCCTTTTTTTTCTTTTTTTTTTTGGTAAATTTTTTTTTTTTTTTTTTTTTTTGTTTTGGTTTTTTTTAGGGTTTTGGGTTTTGGTTTATAAAGGAAAAAAAAATTTTTCCTTTTTTCCCCCCTTTTTTTTTTCTTCCCCCCCCCCTTTTATTTTGGGGTTTGGAAACCCGGCATAAAACCCCCCGGGAAAAAAAAAACCCCCCAAACAAAAACCAACCCCTGCCCCTTGAAAAATGATGCCTTAAAAAAACCCCCGGTCCCTTGTTTTCTAAAACACAGGGGACCCCCAATCAACACAACAAACAACAAAAAACCAGCTTTTTAAAAACTTTTTTAAACAAAACCCCCCAAAACCGGGGGAAACACCCCCCCAAACCCCAAAAAAAAAAAAAAAAAAAAAATTTTTTTTTTTTTCCAAAAACCCTCCCAAAAAAACAACCTAAAAACACACTCACAAAATAATTTTACAAAAAAAACATAGGGCCAACCCAATCTCTCACGTGGGGCGCAGCATGCACCACCACGCACGACATTGCCACACGGCGCGCCGCCACAAACCCACACAAAACACACACACACACACACACACACACACACCACACACTCAGCCACATGTAGAATAAATAGATAGACATACTAACATACACACAAAGGATACACCTTGTTGTACGTGCAAAACACAGGCGTATGTGCACAAAGTACAAGGCACATAAAATCAACAGATTTTGCAACTCAGTTTGATTATATAGAAACTTTCTTGTGCAATAGCAAACAACGCGCGCGCATATTTCATACACTGCGCGCGCCCACACATACACACACCCCAAACCCACACAAACACACAACACACACACACAAAACACACAAAACACACACCCACAACACTACGGGCATTTTCGCGTGCAATACACACATGCAAGTACATGCACTTATCAAATACCTAACCCGTACACAGAGAAAATACATAGACCCGTGCACACAAAACACATACACATACACCCCCATCACACCCTCTGCCCACGAAGACCAGGAATGTCGAAAATTTGAAACAGACCCATGTTATGCTAGAGCTTTTCACAACTGAAGACATCCCCGCATAACTTGCGAGATAACAACATTTTGATGCAGCCTTGTGTTTCTAGCCTATGTAAAATTACCTACACAGCCTTAAGCCAAGCGGCATGTTTCAATTGCGACATCCTGCGTCTGTCTTTGGCGCAAGAACGGTGTGATGGGTAGTGTGTTTGTGTGTGTGGGGTTGTTGGGTGTTGGTGTGTGGGGTGGGGGTTGTGTGTGTGTGGGGTTGTACAAAAGAAAACAAATCCAAGGAAAAAAAAAAGCGGAAAAAACTCTTGAAAAAAAAAAGAGCAAAAAATCACCAAAATAGAATAATTGCACACGAAAAAAGGCAGTATTGTCTCTATATGTCAAAATGAGGTGTCAAACTTTAAAGATATTCAAAAGTTTGGACACAAATTAAAAACGATGAAAAAAGGAATTAACCTTCAAAATTGTCCAATTAATTTAATACATTGAATTTCCATCAAAATTTTTATAAAGCTGAAGCCTTTGCAGACTTATTTGCGAACAACAGTAGACATTAAAAGCTATCCTTGGACAAGAAAAAACGCCGCGAAAATGAAGAAAAGAAAAACATCAATAAAAGCCATAAACCTACAGAAAATCAATATTTAAATACCGCTATAACATTGCAAGAATTTCCCAAAAGGTATCAAAATCTGAATAAAAAACATCAGTGGATTAGATGGGATTTCAAATTAAATGTTAGGTCATTCCCGCAAAATATAATACATTTTTCTACATTTGTTTTTTTCCAAAATGTTGGACCATGGAAAATGCCCCGATTTTGGAAGGACTCAATTATTATACCAATTCATAACAAGAAAAAACCCCTCAAGATATAAATAGCTATCGACCAATATCATTAACATCTAACACATGTAAATGATGGAAAAGATATGTGAAAAAGGCTTTTATTCATCATTGCAACAAAAACAGTATCATTCCTATCAAAGGCCCCAAACGCAAATTCCACTCAGGCAGAATCCATCACCCCTATTGGAAACACTTGTTGTCAAAATTACAACACATGTCAAACATCAATTTGCACGACGTAAGAACATTCTCGCTACTTTTTTGACATTCGTAAGCATACGAACAAGTGTGGCACAAACGACTAATGTACAAAATACAAAATATTGGGAATCAGCGGAACATGTACAATTTTATTCAAGATTTTCTACACTGTAGGCACATTCAAACAAACAAAGGAAATACATATTCCAACCCAAGACCTTACAAATGGGTTTACCCCAAGGTTCAGTAATTTCTCCAATATTATTTAATATTTTAATTTCTGATCTTCCTAACATCTTTCAAAAGATATTGAAGTGTGCTCAATTTGCTGGGACCATTTCTTTCAGTTTTTCGGAAAGGTATGCCCCTGTGTGGCGGTGGAAATTGATGACGTGTATAACCACATACACACAACGGAGCAAAATCTACATATTGTGACGCTGCCTGCTTTAACAAAGAGAAGAAGCTAGTACATATAACTCCAAGGAATGCATTAATAAAAAGAATTGTTCGTGATTCCGCAAGACAATATACACAAACAAATTACAAGACAAAACACGACGCGTTTCGACCCATAGGTCTTCCTCAGATAAAACAAACAACATTCAGGACAATGAAAACGGAGAACGAGCAATCACGCGTCTTCTCATATTCGTTAAGATGGTGTTGAATGAAAACACACAAAACACACAACACACACACACACACACACACACCCACACACACACACACACACACAACACACACGCACCACAACACACACACACACACACACACACACACACACACACACCAGCCCCCCTGCACGCACACACTCACTGCACACATACACACACACACACACACACACACACACACACACACACACACACACCCACAATACATTTACATACGCCTTGCACATTGACATCACACAATCATGCACGCACACACTCACACATGCACGCACCACGCGCACACACACACACACACACACCACACACACACACACACACAGCGCGCGCGCACGCACAAAAGAGAGAGAAGAGAGAAGAGAGAGAGAGGAGTAGAGACAGACAGACAGACAGACAGACAGAATTTATTTTCACAGCTGAATTGATAGCTGTCGTACTAACTGTACAGTGTGTAGTAAACCTTTCAAAGATATTTTTAAAAAGTGTTTTTAGCTGACTGAAAATCAGTGTTTTGTAACTTAGAGTCTTTAATGTACAAATACGTGCCCTTCCCCGTTTGCGAAATACCTAATTCAGTGTGAAACTCATAAGTAAAGGGCAGTGTCACAGAGTGTTGGTGGATTCCATCTCCTGTTGACATATGGGCGATGAAGTGGCTGACAGTAAAGGGCAGTGTCACAGAGTGTTGTGGATTCCATTCCTCCTGTTAGACATAAAGGGGCCGATTTTATAGTAAGGCTGAACCAGTAAAGGGCAGAGTCACAGAGTGTTGGTTGATTCCATCTCCTGTTGACATATGGGGCGATGAAGTGGGTGACAAATCAGCTTTAAAAATGGCAGAACAGACAACGCTGCAGATTGAAACATTCCTCTGTGGGTTGGTGAAATCACAGGCTGTTAGAAATGACACCATGGTTGGGTTTAATCAAGGTGTCGATGAGGGGGTTCTTTACCCAAGAAACCAATTTTCCCTTTGGAAGTTATAAGAAAAAAGAGCTGTAAATTCACCATTATATTATACTACACTCATTATATTTCCTGTTTTCCGCTTAAGAATATATGCTCTGAAAACTAAGTTCGGAAACATATAAATCGCCTATGGTGTGAACAGATCACACTTCATCACATTTTATTTCATCGTCAAAAGATACAATTTTTCCTTTTAGATCATTTACGTCAAATAAATATTCACACACAAAAAAAACTTGCAACAATATTTGCCGTCCTAAAACCTTTTAGCGAAAGCCTTCGAATCAGTAACTCATGGCGCCATTAGAGCATTTCTTTACATGATTTTTATAAAGTTATGCTGAAAGCATTTTCTTATTCATTCCAGGGGGATTTTTGGGTTTAAGCATAATGATTCACACACTATTAATAAATGTTCATAGTTTCTGCACAAGTCATCATCTTCCCACCCTCCTCTCGCTCTCTCTCTCCTCTCTCTCTCTCTCTCTCTCCTCCCCTCCTCAACCACACACACCGCGCACGCTGCGCGCGCGCGCGCACCACACCACACAACAACAAAAATAACAACACACACACACATACTAACATTACACACACTAAATACACATGCTCACACACAACACCCCCCTCCACCCCCTCCCACACCACACACACACACACGCCAACGCGCGCGCGCGCGCGCCGCACAACACCCAACACACACACACACACACACACACACCACACACAACACACACGCACCACCACGGCGCCGCACGGCAACACTCATCCCACACACACACACACACACCACACCACACTCACACACACACACACACACACCACACACACAACACAACGCGGTCTATATCACTTAAAGTAAAAAGAATTAACAACGAACACACACAAACGCACGATAATGAACGGAGAGGTGGATGATTAACAACGATGTTACGATTCATACAATGTCTGTCTCTGCTTGTCTGTCCTGTCTTGGTCTGTCTGTTTGTCTGTCTTGTCGTCTTAGTCTCCCTCTCTGTCTCCCTGTCTCTGTCTCTCTGATTCCCTGTCTGTCTGTCTTCTGCTTCTCTGTCTCTCTCTCTCTCTCTCTGTCCTCGTCTCTCTCTCTCTCCTCTCTCTCTCTCTCTCCTCTCTCTCCAGCCTCTAAAATCAGCTGATTGGCTCATTGGTTTTATGTCTCACCATCCCCTCCCCATTCCGTTTTTGTATTGTGACCACAGCTCACTAACATTTATTTCAGATTTGTTTAGATTTCCGCCTGCACGTCTCGCTTTGCAAAGGCCAAGGCCCAAAATATGGTTAATTGAACAAACCCCCCCCTCCCCCCCCCCCCCCCCTTTTTTTTGTTTTTTTTCTTCAATCTTTCATGAAGGCTTATGCTTGTAATATCTATACTTTTAATACCAGGTTCATTTAATCTGTAATACTGATACTTTACAATACACAGTGTTCACTTAGTGTCGTGTAATATCTGATACTTTACAATACACATGTGTTCACTTAGAGTCGTGTAATATCTGATACTTTACAATACACAGTGTTCCCCTTTAGAGTCTGTATATCTGAATACTTTTAATACACAGTGTTCACTTATATTCGCCGTATATCTGATACTTTATAATACACAGTGTTCACTTCGAGTCGTGTAATATCTGATACTTTACAATACACATGTTCACTTAGAGTCTGGCCCTTACCGCTATCAAACGATCTGGTTTCTATTACAAATTTACAAGAACAATTTTTTCCCTTACAAAGAAGGTTCTGTTTTCACCTCAAACACATTTCACATTATCAATACCATGACACATTAAGTGAATGTACATACAGCGTTCAGGAAGAAGCGTCAAAATCATATAAACTGTTCTCATATATACAATACGTGACGAGCTGAACTAGTTAGCAGAGGTATCAATCATTTCAACATTATATAGAGCACCAGTCTATGCAAAAGCTTACGGTGAAAGCAAAAGCTTCAGACTCATTACTGAAGAGAAATGGATAAGGACATTAGACACAAGGCTTCCAAATGGATGTCATGTTAAACAAATTTGTAACAACCCTATCCAAATGTACTTGTGAACAACATTGATGATTTGCAAAATATTTATATCTTTTTCAAATGACATTTATGATATACCGTACACAGTCACAAACAGGACTGCATTCACAATTATTCTGTGATTTCATTTTCATTGTGAGTTATGGAGCGAATCGTTATGTTTTTGAAGTACATTGTTACAGTATAACTAAACACACACACCGCGCGCGCGCGCCACACACACAGCACCACACACACAACTTGCATTATTGAGTGGGATTGGATAGCAGGAAAGTGCCACGATTGAGATCCATTGGATTTTGTTCCCATCCGTTATTGTGTCTCTGATCTAGTTTCTCAGAATGATTTTGTTTTCTAGTTCTAGTTGATGACATCACACAGTATGATGTTCAGAACTTGTGTAATATATTTATGACGTCAATTCTTTGCTCTGTCCATTTGCCAAAGATGGACATTATGTAGTCGTATTGTTTTTGTTTTTTTTCTCTTGAAAAAGGCCACTGTGCCAAAAAATTGAAGATTGGAATTGTGATCCTGTGTAAAATCATATCGTTCACCGCAATCTCTAAACGAGGCCTCAAAACTATTTCACAGACGCCTTGGTGTGGACTACACTGTCTCATAGAAGTACTCAGCAGGAATCGCTTAAATCGCCAGAATCACAGAGATGTACGTGTTTCCGCATAGTTTATGTCATGACAGGTACCACTCATTACCCTTACTCCGTTGGAAAATTGCTTCACTTAATACTGTAGTCGGTTTCTTGCCAACGCCAACTCCAACAACAATCCCAACCATAAAGCAAACATGATAATATAGTCACTGTTCATCTAACCTACTCACAGGAAGTGTGTGGTTTTGTTGTGTGTGTGTGTTGTGTGTGTGTGTGTGTGTGTGTGTGTGTGGTGGAAGGGTGGACTTTTCTGTATTGTGTTTCTTTTATCCATCACCCACCGCCGCCCCACCCAACACACCTACCTCGTTTTCTATTGTCCTCATCCCCATCCATTTCTGATTGTTGTTGACAGCATCGATACCTTTATGATGCGTATACATACATGTTTTCTTTGCCAAGCCTTTGCACATAATGTATGTTTTTGTGTGTGTGTGTGGTGTGTGGTGTGTGGTGTGTGTGTGTTGTTGGTGTGTGTGTAGTTGTGTTGTGTTTTTGTTGTTGTGTGTGTGTGTGTGTGTGAATCACGTACTCTGTAATTCCCTGTGTAGATCTATCATTTTCTATCATATTTCTCTCTCCCTTTGTGTTGTAAATCTTATCCATAATTTAGCTTAGCAAAGACAAATTTGAACATAAAGCCCGGCTAATATCGATTTTTGATCAATAAAGCTTTTCTTGCTTCTGAGTTCGGAGCTCTCTCTCCTCCTCTCTCCTCTCTTCTCGTCTCTCTCTTTTCTCTCTCTCTTCTCTCTTCTCTTCTTCTCATTCTCCTCTGTCCTGTTCTTTCTGTCGTATATCGTGCTGTTAACCATCACCTTTCCCTGTCCAAAATGTAACGATCATAGTCCTTTGTATTCTTTCTCGTACTTCTGTGCTGTAACCATCACCGTTCCCTGTACCAAAATGTAACGATCATAGTGCCTTTGTATTCTTTCTGTCTGTACTATCTGTCTGTTAACCATCACCGTTCCCTGCACCAAAATGTAACGATCATAGTGCGCTTTGTATTCTTTCTGTCTGTACTGCTTGAGCTGAGTGTGCACGCACGTACACCCTCCCTCCCCCACACACATGCCCACAACACATGCCTTATGTCATTTCTCTTCTCTCTTCTCTTTTTTTCTTCTTTTCTTTCGGGGAAAAATCATTCATTATGGTTTTTACGCTGAGTTATGGGTTCGGGAAAAACCAGGTTCCCTTTTATTAAACCGGGAAAATGGGGCCTCCCTATCCCTCCAAAAAACGCGTGTGCGTGGAAAAAATTTGCAATCACATGCACCCTACAAAACCCCATTCTTTCACCTCTCAAACTGCAAAACACCACATATGCGTTTTTGCAGTTTTCACACCACCACCAAGCACACACACACACACACACCACACACACCCCACACACCCCCACACACACACACACCACACAACACACAAAGAAACCACCCACCAAGCATACCCCAAAAACACACACCACACACACACACACCACACACACACAACACACACACACCCCACACACACACACAACAAAAAAAGAACAAAGCAAATAAATTTAAAAAAAGCTTATTCACCCCAAAAAAAAAACAAAAACGGAAAAGCAGCAAATGTTATTCTTTCTGAGGGAATTTTTTCCCAGACTTGTATTTTTATCGCGGGAATGGAAACATTCTCCTTCCACACATCAAACAAGTTTTGGGAAAAAAAATCAGGGAAACTAGCCCCACCTTTATTTTTTATTTGGGCCCTTTGACTGGGAAACTGCCCACTAAAAATTTTTTTTTCTTCCTTTTTCTTCAACCAAACTCAAGACCCACAACCAAAACAAAAAAAAAAAAAAAAAAACAAAAAAAAATTGTTTCCCAAGGGCCCAAGGGCACTCCCCCGCGCAGGGGTCTCTAATTTTCAAAAATTTCCCGGAAAAGGCAACTTTTTGGGAAATTTGGGGGTTTTGTGCGCTCTTCCCCCCCCCCCCTTTTCCCCCTCCCCCCCTCCCCCTTTTTTTTCCCCTTCCCCTCTCTCCTCTCAAATCTCTCCCTCTCTTTTTTTTGCTTTGGTCTTCCCCTTTTTCCTGTTCCCCCTTTTTTTTCTTCTTCTCCCCCTTTCTTCCCCCCCTCTCTCTTCCCCTTTTTCCCCATTTAAAACCCGTCCCCAATCTTCTGTCCATTTTTTGTCTAGTCTTTTTTTTGCCCCCTCTGTCTATCTCCTCCCGCCTCCTTCTTTTCCCCCTCTCTCCCCCCTCCCCACCTCTCCCTCCTCTCTCTCTCCTTTTCTCTCTCCCTCTCTCTCCTTTTCACTCTCTCTCTTTCTCCTTTTTTCACTGCAATTCCCCCCAAAACTCATTTTTACAAAAAAGCCCACTTTTCCAGACAAAAGGAAAGGGTTTTTCTGATACAAAACCCTTTTTGACAGGGTTCCTCGGGGATTTAGCTAAGCTTGGAATTCTTTTTTTTTTACCTTTTCATATCATGTTGGGCCCTTCCTCCCATCCTCTAAGCCAGTAACAGGTCTGCCGAAAGTTTTCCTTCGGCTTTCCCGTCCGAAAAATTTTTTTTACAAAAACCCCCC
>JAMYXO010008571.1:0-10689 GCA_033310375.1 Conus canariensis
CCACACACACCCACACCGCACGCAGCACGCACACAACCACACAACCACACACAACAACACACACACACCAAATCAACACAACACAAAACGCGCGCTCGCAAAAGCACGCACGCATTACGTACGTACTCACAACCCTGAGAGAGAGGAGAAGAGAGAGAGAGAGAGAGGAGGGGGGGGGAGTGGGGGGGGAGGGAGGGGAGGGAGGGAGTTCAACTGAGCTTTTTTCTAGCGACGCAGTGGACTTTTTAAAACCCAATGAGGGCCCATTTCTTTTTGTGCCAGAAACTTCAAACAGCGTATCTAGAATGCCCCTGTAAAACTCATTCCCCCTAAAAGGTGCTGACGCTTTTGGAAAAATAAACCCGCAAGGTAAAAAAATGGTTAAAACCCAAAAAAAAAAAAAAAAAAAAAAAAAAAGGTGGGGGCGGAAAAAGGAAGAAGGGGGAGGGAAGGGGAATTTCCCTGTTTGCACATCATTACTACGTGTGTACGGGTGTGTCGAGCAGTAAGCCTTTTTAAAAAATCATAGGGCAACGAAAATCGTATTGTGTGTGTTGTGTGTGTTGTGTGTGTGTTTGGTGTGTGTTGGGTTGGGGCCGGGGGGCCCATGCGATGTGCGTGCGTGCTGTGTGTGAGTGTGTGTGTGTGTGGTTTGTGTGTGTTGTGTGTGTTGTGTGTGTGTTGTGTATGTGTGGGGAGTGGTGTGTGGTGTGTGGTGTTGGTGTGTGTGTGTGTGTGTTGTGTGTGTGTGGTGTGTGTGTGCAGAGGCAGAGCAAGAGAGTTCATAGAATTTGTTTTCTGCGTCGCAGACTAAAATTATTAAACAGCCATGTACGGCCCAGTTTCTTTTTGTCCCCGAAAAACGTCAAACAGGTTACAGAAAGCCCCTGTCGACTTCTTTGCCTTTAAACGGTAGCGGGGCCCCGGGTAGGAGAAAAAAAAATCTGAAGTACAAAAAAAATAAAAAATTAAAATTTAAAAAAGTTTGAGGTGTTGAGGGAAGGGGGGCGGGACGACAGGAGATTTCCCTAGTTTTCACATCTTATTTACGTGTGTACCGAGGGAGTTTAGCACTACCTGTTTTAAAAAAATTTAAAGGGCTAAAAACAAAATCGCGCGCGGCCGTAGTGTGTGTGTGTGTGGGTTGTGGTGTGTGTGTGTGTTTTGTTTGTGTGTTTTGAGAAGAGGAGAGAAGAGGAAGAGGGGGAGAGAGAGAGGAAGAGAGAGAGAGAGGAGAAGAATCACAGTAGTGTACATCTAGGTCGCCTTGATAAGGAAATATGGTTAGGCCTTGCTTTACGATGCCCTTTGTTTAAAAAAAATGTAACCCTTTGTATAGAAAAATTTTGGGTACCCAAAAAATTTTTGGGGACTACCTGAATGACCTACCCAATATTAAAAAAATCCAAAACAGACCTTTGGATGAATTTTTCAATTTTTTAAAGGGAAAGAACTAAAGAAAATGGGAAAAAGCCGGAAGAGATGTGTGGCAAAAAACCCTTAAAAAAATCTTTTTTTAAAGACTTAAGAACTTTAATCGTTCTTTGTTTGGTAAGGAAAAATGAAAAGGGAAAGATATCGACCAGAAGGCTTGGGATATTGGTCGTTATACAGAAAAGAACCTAAAGGAATACTTAAAATGACCGAATTATTTTGCTCTTTAATTTAAAATCACTCCAGATGTAAATAGATTTCAAACATTTTTCAACACAATGTAAGGCGATCTTTTCAGTGTTCAACGAGGCAGATATATAGGGTTAGCTGTGAGCAATGTAAAGTAATTCACTGTGCTAAAATGAAAACTTTTTTGGTTTATTTGTATCCCCAAACAGCTTTAAAAAAAGGTTTTATTCGGCGCACTGGAGATGTAAGAGCAGAGTGCCACATGTTTTTTTTTGGGGTTTAGATTTTTTTTTTTTTTAAAAATGAAAACTTAAGCTTTTATGACAGCGAAAAAGACAAAATATTTTTCTGAGTGGTTATTATTATTATCATTATTACTTTATATAATAAAATGATGATGATGATGATTTTCAATCATCTCATCTCATCATCTCATTGTTATTATCATACCTCATTTTTATCATTATTTTCATCTCATCAAAATTTCTAATCTTATTGTTATTTTTATCACCATCATTATTTCATTATTTTTATCATCTCATCCCCATCATAGTTATATTTAACTTTTATTATTGCATTTTATCTATTTTTATTATTATTATTATCATTATTATTATCATAATCATTTTACTAATTGTTATCATTATCATCATCATCTCAACATAAACATCATCATTTTTTTAAATTTTATTTTTATTGTTATCTGATTTTTTTGTTTAATTTCCCGACACACGTATTACCTCACCTCAAATTTTGATCTGTTGTTCATTTTTGTTCCTAATGCGTCAGCTTTTTGTTTTCCTTTTCCAAAAAAATGCATTTTATGAATGTTTATTTTGTTTCTTCTCCGGTTCAATCAAAAATGTGTTTTTTTTTCAAAATTTCCCCGAAGTGATGAAAAATTTCCCTCCACCTTCCCTTCCCCGCTTTGTCAATTATTTCTTTTCTTCTGAAAACTTTTGATGGAGAGAAGAGAGAGGACTTTTTTGGGCGCAAAAGAAAACAAGCAAGAAGGAAAAGAAAAAAAGGGAGGGAAAAAAACCCAAAAAAAAAATTTGAGAGAGAAAAAAAACCAAAAAACCATTTTTAAAAACAAAACAATCCCCAAAAATTTTTTAAAATTAGAAAAACCCCTAAAATTTTGTTAAAAAATCAAGATATTAAAAAAGAAAAAAAAAAACAAAAAAAAAAAAAGACAATAAAAAAAAAAAAGAAAAATGAGTTAAGAAGAAATTTTTAGAAAAGGGGGGAAATAAATTTTGACGGAGAAGCGTAGGCTTTAAAAAAGGGCAGAGAAGAGGGAACAAAATTTTTTTTTTTTTAAAGGAAAGGGAAAAAACCCCCCCCCCGCGAAACCCCGGGAAGAGTTTGGGAAAAGAAATTTTGGGGGGCCCCCAAGACGAAAAAAGGGGGGTTTTAGAAAAAGAAGAGAAGAGGGGGGGAAGAGAGAGAAGAGAGAAGAGAGAGAGAGAGAGAGAAGAAAAGGGGGGAAGGAGAGAGAGTAAAAAAAGGGGTGAGAGGAGAAGAGGGAGGGGAAGAAGAAGACAGGAAAGAAAGGGAAGGAGAAGAAAAGTAGGGACAGAGGGCGGAGAGGGCGGGAGAGGAGGGGAAGGGAAAATACAAAGCATGAAAATAGAAAAGGGGAAGAGGAGAGAGGGGAGAGGAAGAGAGAAGAGGAGGAGGGAGAGAGAGAGAGAGAGAAGAGGAGAAAGGAAAGGGGGGAAAAAAAGGGTAAAAGAAGTTGCTGGTGTGGGGGATTTTAGAAGGGGTTTTTGAAAGTCGGGGACAAAAGAGGGGGGGATGGGAGAGAAAAGAGAGAGGGGGAGAGAGAGGGGAGAAGAAAAAGGGGGGAGAGAGAGGAGAGAGAGGGGAGGGAGAGAGGAGGAGGAGAGACGAGAGAAGAGAGAAAAAAAGGGGAAGGAGAAAAGAGAAGGAATAGAAAAGGGAAAAGGGAAGAAGGTAATAGACGAAGAGAAAGAAGAGAAGAAAAAAAAGAAGAAAAAGGGAAGGGGAGGGAAAGAGGGGAAGAGAGAGAAAGGAGGAAAAGGAGAGAGGAAGGAAAGAGAGAGGGGAAAGGAGAGGAGAAAGGAGGGGAACAGAGAGAAGGGGGAGGAGGAGGAGAGGGGGAAGAGAAGAAGGGGAGAGGAGAAGAGGAAGGAGAGAGGAAAAGGAAAACAGACATTCACAGACAGAAGACAGACAGACAGACAGACAGCAGACAGAGACAGAAGCGGCAAAAGTGAAGTGGAAAAAGAAAAATGCTCAGGTTAAAAAATGGATATGTAAAAAGAAAAAAATGGATCTTTTGGGGGGAAAAAAAAAAAAAAAAGCCCAGAGATGAAGTTTCCTCATCTCGGGCACATTACGATGTTTTTATGACGGGTTAATGTAGAGGCCCCCTTTTATAACACTCACAAAGGTTACTCCTTAAAGCTTACAAAAAAAAAAAAAAAGAGAAAAAGAAAGGGGAAAAAGAAAAAGAAAAAAGAAAAAAGAAAGAAAAAGGGAAAAAAAAAAAAAAACGAAGAAAAACAAAATGAAATGAATTAAAGTCATTTGATGATTAGCTTAGCCGCCCCGAAAAGGGCCATATTAGGATTGTCCCCAGAGAGAGAGGGGAGAGAAAAGGGAGAGAGGGAAGGAGAGAGAAGAAGAAGAAGACAGACAGAAAAGACAGACAGAGACAGAGACGGGAAAAAGAAAAAACAAAATATTTCGACAGACAGAGAGACAGGACAAAGAGACAGAAAACTGAGTTTCGGTCTACTTGGAGGGGAAAAATGATAAGAGCCCCTGTTACAATTGAAATATAAAAAAGGGAGAGAAAGAGAGAAGAGACAGGGGACAGGACAGACAAAACAAATAGACAGACAGACGACAGATAAACGACGCAGACAGACAGACAGACGACAGACAGACGAGATACGGTTTAAACTGGAGTGGAAAAATGGAACTGCCTTTGACAAAGGTGATATGAAAAAAAAAACCCGTATATGAGGGAAGAAAAAAAGTCCAGAGATAAAGTTTCCCCATTTTGGGCACATTATGATGTGTTTATGAAGGGTAATGTAGCATGGCTTTATAACACTCACGAAGGTTACCCCTTAAAAAATAAAAACAGAAAAAAAGAAAAAAAGAAAGAAAAGAAAGAAAAAAAAAAGAAGAAAGAAAAAAAAAAAGAAAGAAGAAAGAAAGAAAAAAAGATAGACAAAAGAAAAAAGAAAGAAAGAAAAAAGAGAAAAGAAAAGAACAAAGAAAAAGAAAAAACAAGAAATTCAGTTAAAGTCTATTGTATTAGCTTAGCGCCAAAAAAGGGGCCCATATTAGGAGGGTCACCCCAGAGACACACAAAAAAAAGAAAAGACAGATAGACAGCAGCAGACGAAAGCGCGGGAAAAGGGGGAGGTGGCGCAGAAGTGAGAGAGAGGGGAGGGAACGAGAAAAGCGAATAAATGATATACACAGCGGGGAGAGAGAGGGGGAGGAGAGAAAAGAGAGAGAGAGAGAGAGAAGAGAGGGGGGGAAGGGGAGAGAGAGGAGAGAGAGAGAGAGAGGGGAGAGAGAGAGAGAGAGTGCGTGTGTATAAGTGAATGCGTGTTGTTGGTGTGTGGTGTTGTGTGTGTGTGTGTGTGTGTGTGGGGGTTGTGTGTGTGTGTGTGTGTGCTGGGTTGTCCTGTCTCTTTTTGTCGTCTGTTTTCCTCACACAAACACATATACATTGTTAGTCAGAGAGAGAGGGGAGAGGAGAGAAAAGGGAGGGGGAGAGAGAGAAGACAGGACGGGAGACAGGGGCAGAGACAGAGAGACAGGAGAGAGGGACAGAGAGACGGAAAAACAGAGAAGACAGAGACAGAGAGACACGAGAGAGAGGGTAAAAATCCGGAATTTTTCCCCCCGAAAGAAATGTTATCGGTTGATCTTCAGCTGCAAATCCTTCTTAAATTGCTGTTTTTGGGTTTGGGTTTTTTTTTAAATTTTTTTTCCCTTTTTTGGGGGTTACATCCCCTAATGTGAACTTTTATCTCCCTAAAGAATTAAAACCTCCAACACACACACACACACACACACACACACACACACCACGACACACCCGCACGCCGACGCACGCACGCACGCCCACACACACACGCACGCACCAGCACGCACGCGCGCGCGCACAAAACACCACACACACACACAAAACACACCACTAACACACACAACTGCGCGAAAAAACCCGCGAAACCACCCCATCCACACACATGCACTCTCTTTCTCTCTCTCTTCCTCTCTCTCTCTCTCTCTCTTCTCACACCCCACACACACACAACACAACACACACACACACACACACACACACAAACGCACGCACGCACGCACGCACCACACACCCCACCAGAACAGACACAGACACAGACACCACGCACACACGGCGCGCGCGCCCCACACACACAAACCACACATCACACACACACCACCACACACAAACAACCACACACAGGCGCGCCCCGCGCGCACGCACGCACGCACCCACCCACACCACAACGCACAGCATACACACCCCACGCACGCATGCCACACAAACACACCCCCAACACCACACAAACCACGCAGCACACCAACAACCAAACACACACACACACACACAACACACCACACACACACACCAAGAATGATGAGCTATCTGTCTTTTCGACCATTCCCATGTGACCCTTGGAGTAAGGGGACAATGTTTAAAAAGTAAATGGACGCTTGTGATTTATTTTACGCATGCGCGTGCGGGGCAGCTGACATGTTTTTTTCGCAGAAATGGGCAGGTTGTAAATCAGCATTGTGTTTCTTTTACTGTTGTTGTTGTTGTTGCTGTTGTTGTTGTTGTGTTGTTTTTGTTGTTTTTCTTGCTGTTTGTTGTTGTTGTTGTTGTGTTGTTGTTTTTTCTTCTTCTTCTTTTCTTTTCTTCTTTTCTGGGTTTTATTATTTTTGTTGATGTTGTTGTTGTTGTTTTTGTTCTTCTTTTTCTTTTTTCCTTTTGTTGTTGTTGTTGTCTTGTTGTTGTTGTTGTTGTTGCGCTGTTGTTTTTTGTTGTTGTTGCTCTTCTTCTTTTTTTCTTTTTGTTGTTGAAATTTGTTTTGTTTTTGTTGCTCTTCTTCTTCTTCGTTTTCTTCTTCTTCTTCTAGTTTGTTGTTTTTTGTTCTTCTTTTTCTTCTGCTGCTGCTGCTGCTGCTGCTTCTACTTCTGCTTCTTCTTCTTCTCGTTGTCGTTCTTTTGTTGTTGTTTTTGTTGCTCTTTTTTCTTCTTTTCTTCTTCTTCTTTCTTTTTCTTTTCTTCCTTTTCCCTTGGAAACTCCTTTCTTCCTTTTTGTTTTGTTTGTTTTTTTTTTTTTTTTTAGCCGCAAAATTGTTTCCCTTTCTGCCAACAACCCACATTCCCCCCCAAATTACAAGGGTTTTTTTGGCCCCTCATTTTTATCCGCTGAGCAAAAAAACCCCCCCTCCCCCCCCCCCCATTTACAAATAGGTCCCATGTTTTGGTGATTAACTTTTTACATACGTTAGTTTTTTCCCGAATATAACATACATTGTTTTTCCATTGAAAAAAAAATCGACAAAAATTTGTTTGGTGCATAGCATACTTTCTGCTGATCAGAATCTGTTTTTATGAGTGCAGGCAAAAAAATGCAACATATTGAAAAAAATTAATGTAGGAAAAGGTAAATAAAATTTTAATTAAAGCAAAAAACATAAGTCATGGACATTTACATCGATGAAAACACCCCAGGAATAAAATATGTCTGAACATTATAAAAATTTATCAGAAAGTGTATTAGTGACCAAGTTTTTTCTAAAATGCTAACAAGTGTTTTGTGTTGATTTAATTCAAGTAAATGGGAAACTGCTCGGTGTTTTGGGGGTCGGGGACCCTTAACCATTTTGTTTTAGGGCCCCCACGTTTCCCCCAAATCATAGTTCACCGGGGCCAGGCTCCCTTCTTCCAGTGCGTTTTGCCTATACACGTTTCTTTCGACTACTACATATACCCCAAAACAGGTAATATAAAGTTGTGTAACTCTCTCTCTCTCTCTCTCTTCTCCCCTCTCCCTCTTCTCTCTTTTTGGGGAGTGTGTTATGTGTGTGTGTGTGTGTGTGTGTGTGTGTGTGGTGTTGTGTGTGTGTGGGCGGCGTGCGTGCGGGTTTTGTGCGTGTGTGCGGTGGTGCGTGCGTGGGTGCGTCGGGCGTGCGTCCCGTGCGTGCGTGCGGGCGGCGTTGCTGCGGCGTGCGTGCGTGCGGGGCGTCGTCCGGTGCGGCCGCGGCGGCGCGCGCGCGGCGCGCGCGCCCGGTGTGTGTGTGTGAAATCAATGACATCGAAACATTTTCCCAAAAGGTTTTTCATTTTAGCACGTGTGTGTGGTGTGATTTGAAATCTAACTGGTTAAAAAAAATCCGCTGTTCTATTTTCATTTCTTTTTAATGATTTTTTTTTTTCTTTGTTTTTTCGCCTTTTTTTTCCTTTTTCCTTCTTGTTCCGGACCGTTATTTTCGTTTAATCCCCTTTATTTCCAGTCTTTTTCTTTAAAATTTTTGAAAAACATTTTTTATGCAGGCATTCATTTTGTTTCCCTTTCTGTTCCTACTCTTTTCATTCAGACGCAATATTTTCCAGCCCCAAAATATCAAGGTTGGGTTTTTTCCTTTGGATGACTTGCATGTCTTCTAATTGATTGGCTTTAGAATGCCCACCCCTTGCAAACGTGACAGATGTAAAATTTAATAAGCGCACCATTTTTTCTTTCATGGGAAAACAGACAATGTATGCATCGAACCCAAAAATTTTGATCGGTTGTTTCCCTATTTTGGTAATGGAGGGGATGGTGTTGAGAAGGAGAAGGAAAAGGTGTGGGTTTTGGGGGAGCAGGAGAAAGAACGCAAAGTGGGGAAAAGAAGAAAGCCTTCACCATCAAGTCTGGGAAAAATACGTGTTTTAATACGGGCCCAGCGAAGAGGGAGAGGAGAGAGAGAGAGGAAGAGAGAGAGAGGGAGAGAAGAGAGAGAGACGAAGACAGACAGACAGACGCAGACAGACAGACAGAAGACGGGGCGACGAAGTCATTGACGATGGCAGAGGACACGACAAAACAAGACAAAATTATGACCCAAAAAAACCAAAGTTGGATTGAGTGTTGCTGTTGAAGTGAAGAGTACCTTAGAACCCATTTTGAGTAAACTTACAACAACAACCACACACACACACCACACAAACAAAACACCCCACACACACATGAGCACGCGCTCCAAACACACACAACACTTGCGCGCGCGCGCGGCGCCCCAACACACCACACCACACACACCACACACCAACACCCCACACAACAACGTACACAAATACACAAACGCACAAATCCCCACGACACCCAGACCACACAGACACAGACACACACCAACACACACCACACACACACACACACCCCACACACACCACAACACATCCACGCACGCCGATGCACGCGAGCGTGCGCGCAAGATTTAGGAAACAGAGCACAGAATAAAACTTTTTTTTCACGGGGAGCGTAAACAATTAGATCGCCCCCCTTTCTTTAAATTTCCCCGGACTGAAAAAAAAACCAACTCCATTCCCCTTTTTCCCCCCCTTTTCACGTTAACTATTTATTTCCGGTCCATCCAAGACAAATGTCAAAACCTGCTGAAACTGCAAGGAAACCTCCAAAAGCCAATCTTTACCTCCCCCCTCATCGATTTCAAATTTTTTTCTATTTTTAAAAACTAAAAGCCAATGAAATGCAATCATTGCTTTTCAGGGACGCCCACTCTAAAAAAAATTTTACGGGGAAATTTTAAGTGCATTTTTTGATGTAGATATTCTGTGCCCCTTTGAAAAGAAATCAAAATTAAAAAGTATTTCCCAAGGGCATCTCTGGGGTGGGCATTTTTAATCTCTCTCTCTCTCTCTCTCTCTCTCTCTCTCTCTCTCTGTGCTGCGTGCGTGGTGCGTGCGTGCGTGTGTGTGTGTGTGTGGTGTGTGGTGGTGTTGTGTGTGTGTGTGTGTGTGTGTGTGTGTGTTCGAATCTTACCAGAAAAAATCTGAATTTTTGGGGAACCAGCGCTCAACAATTTCTTTTCCACTCTGTCTCTGTTGTCTATTAATTTGTCTGCCGCCCGAATCTTTTTTTTTTTTTTTTCCCCCTTCTCTTGTCTCTTGTCTCTGTTCCCGTTTGCGGTGTGCTCTGTCGTTATGTGTCTGTATGTCTGGTGTCTGTTTTGTTGTCTGTCTCTCTCTCTCTCTCTCCTCTCTCCTCTCTCTCTCTGCCTCTGTCTTTGTCTTCGTTTTCTTCTGTGGGGCTCAACGTGTGTGTTGTATGTCTGCCTTTGTCTGTTGTCTGTCTGTCTCACTTCTCCTCTTCCCCCCCAAAAACCCCCCCCCCCCCTCCTCCACCTCCTCCTCCCTTTCCTCTTTTTTTTCTTTTTTCTAACAAATTCTTCTTCCACATGAGGGCTCCCCCCCTTCCCGAGACATGTTTCAGCATGTTTAAATGTATCGCATTCGTTCTATGTTTCACTTTGTTAGTAACCTCCTTCCCGTGAAAGGGGTTTGAAAGTCGACAGAATGAATCATTCATTCATATTCTCTCCTTCTCTCTCTCTCTCTCTCTCTCTCTCTCTCTCCTCTCCTCTCTCTCTCTGTTTTCCCGAAGACATCTCAAAGAGAAAATGTTCTAAAGTTTCATCACGCAGGGAACTGCTATAAATTTAACCCGTTCCTTCTCGGTTTTTTTCTTTTGTTCTCTGTCTCTCTCGCTCGGTTTGTCCCCTCTTCTCCTCCTCTCTCCTCTCTCTCCTCTCTCTCTCTCTCTCGTGCTTGTTCTGTCTCTATTTTTTTTTCTTGTCTCGTTTTCCCCTCTTCTCTCTCTTCCCTCTCTCTCTCCTCCCCCAACTATTATGAATGTGTTGGAGAATACATTTGACAGTATTAAAGTTTAAAAAATAGAAATGTATTTTAGCGATCAAAAGAAATGGGACAAAATACAGTTAGGAACAATTAGATGAAGGTTTTGTTCGCCCGGTTTTTCCT
>JAMYXO010000855.1:0-30000 GCA_033310375.1 Conus canariensis
AAAAAAAACATTTCCCCATCAACAGATGTCAAAGCCAGACACCATCATGATCAAAACATTCCTTTCAACAACTGCAATGATGACACCATCATGTATAAAACATTCCCTTTTCAACGACTGCAAAGCCCGACACCAATCATTTTATCAAACATTCCCCACAACAACTGTCAATGCCATGACACCAATCATGTATCAAAACATCCCCATCAACAGACTGTCAATGCCATGACAAACCAATCATTGTATCAAAACATTCCTATCAACAACTGTCAAGCCATGACACCAATCATTTTATCAAAACATTCCCCATCAACAGACTGTCCAATGCCATGACACCAATCATTGTATCAAAACATTCCCTTACAACAGACTGTCAAGCCATGACACCAATCATTGTATCAAAACATTCCTTATCAACAGACTGTCAATGCCATGACACCAATCATTGTATCAAACATTCCTCAACAGACTGTCAATGCCATGCACCAACATTGTATCAAAACATTCCTATCAACAGACTGTCAATGCCAGACACCAATCATGTAAACAAACATTCCTTATCAACAGACTGTCAACCATGACACCATCATTGTAACAAAACATCCTACAACAGAAATGTCCCCAAAGCCATGACACCAACACTGTATCAAAACATCCTAACACACTGTCCCAAACCATGACCCCCCAACATTTTATCAAAAAAATTCCTTTCAACACTGCAAATCCATGACACCAAACATGTATCAAACTTCCTTAACAACAACTGTCATCCATTTAAAAACCAATCATGTATCAAAACATTCCTCACAACAGACTGTCAATGCCATGACCCCAATCATGTATCAAAAAATTCCTACAACAACGTCATTTCCATGACAACCAATCATTTTATCCACATTCCTTACAACAGACTGTCAAGGCATGACTCCATTTATTATCAAAAAAATTCCTCATCAACAGACTGTCAAGCAGACACCAATCTTGTTTCAAACATCCTTATCACAGACTGTCAATGCCATACACCAACACTGTATCAAAACATTCCAATCAACAACTTCAATGCCTGACACCATCATTTTATCCCAAAAAATTCCTTCAACAGACTGTCAATGATGCACCAATCACTTCCATTCCTTATCAAAAGACTGTCAAGCCCTAAAAAAAATCATTATAATATTTTGTTGATGAAATTAGATTAAATTTATGTATAATGATACAGTATTTATAAAATATTTTTAGATTAATGATAATAATGTTTATAAGATTCTATAGATGAATTAATTGGTAAAAATTTTATAATAATGTATGATGAATGTATATATTAATTTGGTATATTAGATTATTAATAATTGATAAATTGTATAATATTGATGATAATATTATAAGTATTCGTAAATTGATGTTAATTATGGGTATTTTAGAATGTTATTAGTTAGAATTATAATGTTATTATTTATAAGGTTATTATATTTATAGGATTTTATTAAAGATTGAATGTATAATTGTAAGGTGATTTTATGGAAGTCAATATTGTAGATTAGAATGATAAATTAATGGTTAATTTATGAATGTATTTTAGGATTATCTATTGTTAATTGATTAGTGTGATGATTAATGAGTGTATAATTTTTTTTTTTTTTTTTTTTTTTTTTTTTTTTTTTTTTTTTTTTTTTTTTTTTTTTTTTTTTTTTTTTTTTTTTTTTTTTTTTTTTTTTTTTTTTTTTTTTTTTTTTTTTTTTTTTTTTTTTTTTTTTTTTTTTTTTTTTTTTTTTTTTTTTTTTTTTTTTTTTTTTTTTTTTTTTTTTTTTTTTTTTTTTTTTTTTTTTTTTTTTTTTTTTTTTTTTTTTTTTTTTTTTTTTTTTTTTTTTTTTTTTTTTTTTTTTTTTTTTTTTTTTTTTTTTTTTTTTTTTTTTTTTTTTTTTTTTTTTTTTTTTTTTTTTTTTTTTTTTTTTTTTTTTTTTTTTTTTTTTTTTTTTTTTTTTTTTTTTTTTTTTTTTTTTTTTTTTTTTTTTTTTTTTTTTTTTTTTTTTTTTTTTTTTTTTTTTTTTTTTTTTTTTTTTTTTTTTTTTTTTTTTTTTTTTTTTTTTTTTTTTTTTTTTTTTTTTTTTTTTTTTTTTTTTTTTTTTTTTTTTTTTTTTTTTTTTTTTTTTTTTTTTTTTTTTTTTTTTTTTTTTTTTTTTTTTTTTTTTTTTTTTTTTTTTTTTTTTTTATGTAGGATTGAATGTATAATTGATGGTGATTTTTTGAAGTGATTATTAGGATTGAATGTATAATTGATGGTATTTTATGGGAAAATGATTATTAGGATTGAATGTATAATTGATGGGTGATTTTATGAAGTGATTATTAGGATTGGAATGTATAATTGATGGGTGATTTTATGGAAGGTGATATTAGATTGGAATGTTATAATTGATGGTTATTTTATGGAAGGTATTATTAGGGATTGAATGTATAATTGATGGGGTGTATTTTATGGAAGGTGATTATTAGGATTGAATGTATAATTGATGGGTGATTTTATGGAAGTGATTATTAGGATTGAATGTATAATTGATGGGTGATTTTATGAAAGGTTATTAGTATGGGAATTGTAAATGTATAATATGGGTATTTTATGAAGGTATTATTAGGATTGGAATGTATAATTGATGGGTGATTTATGGAAGGTGATTATTAGGATTGAATGTATAATTGATGGTTGATTTTATGGAAGTGATTTTTAGGATTGAATATTAATTGATAGGGTGATTTTATGAAGGTTATTATTAGGATTGATGTATATGATAGGGTGATTTTATGGAAGGTATTATTAGATGAATGTATAATTGATGGTGATTTTATGAAGGTGATTATTAGGGATTGAATGTATAATTGATGGTTATTTTATGAAGATGATATTAGATAATGTATAATTATGGATGATTTTATGGAAGATGATTATTAGATTGAATGTTGGGTAGGGGTTGTTAAATTTATTTATGTTATGGATGTTTGGTTATTTTATATGAGAATATATTGGGAATGTATTGATTTGATTTAATTAGTGGGGTGTTTTTTGAGGAATTAGTTTTTATGTTATATTTATTTTTATGTGTATTGTATTTTTAGGTATTTATTTTGTAGTGTATTTATTTTTAGTGTATTATTTTTATGTGTATTTATGTTTTGGGTATTAGTTTATGGATGTATTTATTTTTATGATATTATTATTGAATGAATATTGAAAGGATTATATAGGATATGTTGATGGATTAGTATTTATAGAAGTTATAGGATTTATAGGATGGTATTTATGAGTTATATGATTTATAGGATGTATTTATGAAGTTGTAGAATTTATAGGATGTATTTATGAGTATAGATTTATAGATGTATTTATGAAATTATAGATTTATAGGATGGTATTTGATGAGTTTAGATTTATAGGATGTATTTTTGAGTTATAGATTATAGATGTATTTATGATTATAGATTTATAGAGTATTTATGAATTATGGATTTATAGGATGGTATTTGATGAGTTATAGATTTATAGGATGTATTATAATGTAGAGGTAATATAGTGAGATATTTATATAAATATATTTTATTATATAATGATATTTTGGATGAGAATGAGGATATGGTGAGTGGAAGTTTTGAGGTTGGAAAATTGAGAAAAAATTATTTAATTTAATGTGAGAAATTATTTAATTTAATTGAGAAGTTTTTTTTAATTGAGAAATTATTAATTTAATTGAGAAGTTTTTATTTGTAATTGAGAATTATTTAATTGGATTTGAGAAATTATTAATTTATTGAGAAATTATTTAATTTAATTGAGAAGTTATTTAATTTGATTTGGGAAGTTATTTGTTTAATTGAGAAATTATTTAATTTAATTGAGAAGTTATTTAATTTAATTGAGAAGTTATTTAATTTGATGTGGAAGTTATTTAATTTAATTGAGAAATTATTTGATTTAATTGAGAAATTATTTAATTAATTGAGAAGTTATTAATTTAATGTGAGAAGTTATTTAATTGAGGTAGAAGTTATTTATTTTAATGTGAGAATTTATTTAATTTAATTAAGAAATTATTTAATTGATTGAGAAGTTATTTAATTTAATTGAGAAATTATTTAATTTAATTGAGAAATTATTTAATTTGATTGGAAGTTATTTTATTTGATTGAGAAGTTATTTAATTTAATTGAGATGTTATTTAATTTAATTGAGAAGTTATTTAATTGTAATTAAGAAATTATTTAATTTAATGTGAGAATTGTAATTATGATTGAGGAAGTAGGGTGAGATTTAGATTGTTATATATTGTTATAATTTTTTATATAGGGAATGGTTATTAATGAGGGTTTTATGATAGGGGATTAATGGATTATTTTAAGGGTAATTTAGTAAATGAAGTTGAGTGTGGTTGTTTTATAGGTATGGAGAGAGATTAAGAAATAAGTATAATAATTTATTAAAGTTATAATTGAAAAATATTTTTTTTTGGAGTTTAATTTATTTTGTGAGTTTGAGGTTGATATAGGAGTGTGTGTGGAGGGGAAGGATAATATTTATATTAAATAGTATTTGGTGTGTTTAGTGGGTTTGTTTTAGTGAATAATATTTTTGTGGTTTGGTTGTGGTGAAAGGGTTGTGGATTGAGGGAGTATGATTATATGTGTAAAGGTATTTGAGGGGATTGGTTTTTTGGGATGGTTGGGTTTATGGATAGGGATATGAGAGAGTATTGAGAATGGTTTAGTGTTAATAATGGGAGGGTTTTATTTTTTTTTTTTTTTATTTTTATTTTGTATGTTTAGTTTGAGGGATGGATGGGTTGTAAAATATGTGGATTTGAAGAAAGTTAAATTTTGTATATATTGGAATTGTATAGTTTTGATTGAGAATATGATGGGTGGGGGGGATGAGAATGGTATATTTAATGTATTAGAGGAAAATTAGGGTGGTATTGGATATGTGTTTTTTTTTTATTGGTTTGGAGATAGGGAGGTGTGTGTTAGATTTTATTAGGTATTATTGGATAATAAGTGTGATTTTAGTAGGGATTGATAATAGTTTGAGTGGTTAGAAGATGGAAAATGATAATGATATATTTTTATGTAAGGTAAGGTTTGATGAATTATGGAGTTATTTGGGTGGTTTAGTTTTTTGAGATATTGATTATGATGGTTTTGTAGAGGTTTAGTATTTGGTTGGGTGGGGAGGTGGTGATGGGTGATTGGATGAGGTAATGTGATGTTTTGTAGGTTTGTAAATGAGTGTATTTAGTGAGAGATGGGGAGGGATTATAGTTGAGTGGTATTATTGGGTTTGTTGATAGAATGATTGGTGGAGAGATGGGGAGGGATTATGTTGAGTGTATGTATTGGTTTTGATAGAATGATTTATGAGGGATGGTTTTTATATGTGGGGTTTGATAATGGATTAGTGGGGGTGTATAATGAAGGGTGGGTGGGTGGTTATGTTTTTGTGGGGAGATTGGGAGTTTGAAGATTGGAGTAAAAGTTAAAAGGTAAGTTGGAATGGGGGAATTTAATAGGATTTGTAAGTGGGGGGGTAGATATATGTTATTTAGGGAGGATGATTAATTTTAAGTTTGTTTTTTGAATTTATGATAGGATGGAAAAATAGTTTGAGGGGATGTATGATTATGTTTTGTAGGTATTTTTGTTTTTTTGTTGGTTTGATGAGTTTGGGTGGTGTTGTATATTAAGGTTTGAATAGTGGATGGTGATAATGGATTGAATTGAAATATGTAAGTAAGGGTTTATATTGGGGGGGGGGATTAATGTTTAGAAAGATTAGATGTATGTTTTATTTGAAATTTGTGTTTATATTAGGATTATGTGTGGGAGGGGGGGGGTTTGAGGATTTATGATGTTAAGGGATTAGGGGAGTAAGAGATTGTATATTATAGTATATATTATGGTATAAATGATGATAAAATATATAAATATATATAATATAATATATATAAATATATATAATATATATATAATAATAAGTTATGCAGAACATGTGTGCTAATTCAGCCGTTGTAACGGTCTTATGCAGAACATGTGTGCTAATTCAGCCGGTTGTAACGGTCTTATGCAGAACATGTGTGCTAATTCAGCCAGTTGTAACAGTCTTATGCAGAACATGTGTGCTAATTCAGCCAGTTGTAACGGTGTTATGCAGAACATGTGTGCTAATTCAGCCATGTTGTAACGGTGTTATGCAGAACATGTGTGCTAATTCAGCCAGTTGTAACGGTCTTATGCAGAACATGTGTGCTAATTCAGCCAGTTGTAACGGTCTTATGCAGACATGTGTGCTCATTGTGCCAGTTCTAACGGTCTTATGCAGAACATGTGTGCTAATTGTGCCAGTTGTAACGGTGTTATGCAGAACATGTGAGCTAATTGTGCCAGTTGTAACGGTGTTATGCAGAACATGTGTGCTAATTGTGCCAGTTGTAACGGTGTTATGCAGAACATGTGTGCTAATTGTGCCAGTTGTAACAGTCTTATGCAGAACATGTGTGCTAATTGTGCCAGTTGTAACGGTCTTATGCAGAACATGTGTGCTAATTCAGCCAGTTGTAACGGTCTTATGCAGAACATGTGTGCTAATTCAGCCAGTTCTAACAGTCTTATGCAGAACATGTGTGCTAACTCAACTGTGCCAGTTGTAACGGTCTTATGCAGAACATGTGTGCTAATTCAGCCAGTTGTAACGGTGTTATGCAGAACATATGTGCTAATTCAGCCAGTTGTAACGGTCTTATGCAGAACATGTGTGCTCATTCAGCCTGTTGAAATGGTCTTATGCAGAACATGTGTGCTCATTCAGCCTGTTGTAACGGTCTTATGCAGAACATGTGTGCTCATTCAGCCTGTTGTAACGGTGTTATGCAGAACATGTGTGGTCATTCAGCCTGTTGTAACGGTGTTATGCAGAACACGTGTGCTAATTCAGTCTGTTGTAAACGATCTTATGCAGAACATGTGTGCTAATTCAGCCAATTGTAATGGTCTTATGCAGAACATGTGTGCTAATTCAGCCAGTTGTAATGGTGTTATGCAGAACATGTGTGCTAATTCAGCCAATTGTAAATTAATAAAATGTAACGGTGTTATGCAGAAAATGTGTGCTAATTCAGCCAGTTGTAACGGTGTTTAATGCAGAACATGTGTGCTAATTCAGTCAGTTGTAACGGTGTTATGCAGAAAATGTGTGCTAATTCAGCCAGTTGTAATGGTGTTATGCAGAAAATGTACCCTTCACAGAGTGATCTGTTTGCTATGGTTCACTTTTTAACATACATCTGTTGTGAAATCTAAAATACGTATAAAGCAGGTTGAAAATCAATATCATGAAATCAGTCTTATGTTTTTCATGAGACATACAAAACAAAAGTTCCTGGAGAGAGAGAGAGAGAGAGAGAGAGAGAGAGAGAGAGAGAGAGAGAGAGAGAGAGAAAGAGAGAGAGGATGAGAGTTTGCATGTCTCTGTGCATGTCTGTGTGTACATCTTTGTGCGACTAAGAATTAATCCAAAACCACTCCTATGGCCTGCCTAGTTTTCCTTTTTGCTTGCCTATGGACAAATGAGAACAATTAAACAATGGTAATTAACTAAACTGTTAGAGCATGTTACAGATGTGTTACATCAAATGTTGTCTGGTTCTCAGTAAGTCTGTATGACAGATGAAGTGATTGTGAGCTTTTCTATCAAAATTGACGGCAAAGAGGAAGGGTACGGGGAAGATACATGAGTACAGGGAGGGAGATAGAAATAGAATATGTTAGAGGGGTGTAGGTGTCATTGAGATTTTTTTTAAATGAACAAAATAACAACAACAAAACAAAGAGTACATCATCTCACTGGTTTGCTTAGGTTGTTAAAAAACTAATCTGCAAACCTCAACTGACATTAAATCTAAACCCAACATAGTAAAACTGCTGAAACTAGCGAAAGCTGTATAAAAATGTAAAATTTTACTTAAATTTCAGTCTGTCCCTCAACATACTCTTTGTTAAGGTACTATTCCTTGCTCAATTTCAGTATTTCTTCCTGTTCTCCTTCAACATGTAATTTAAAGAAGCTGTTTAACTTCAACATGTAATTTAAACAAACTGTTTAACTTGAATTCAGTATATGCTGTTGGTTTTGTTGTAGTCATCGATGTTTAACCACTTGATAAAACTTCAAAACAAAAAAGAGCCTGAATCCTACATTGTATGCAAATTAAACTCCTACTTCATGTGTGTGTGTTGTGTGTGTGTGTGTGTGTGTGTGTGTGTGTGTGTGTGTGTGTGTGTGTGTGTAAGGTAAGGGTAAGGTAATGTTGCTTATAGCCCAGCCGACCGCAAAGGGCCATATCAGGCTGTCACCAGTTAAAATCAACTCACAAGTCATCAAAATAAAATAAAATAATAAAAAAAAGAAATTAAAATAAAAAAAAAACCGTTTCACACATCTCTTTAAAACACATCTTCTAAAAACGCAGCAGAAACTTTGTTAAAAATCTTTCTTCTGTAAAATCTTAAATCAGATGAAAAATGTTGATCTCTTTCAGAAACTCAAAGATCACGTCAGGTGGGACATCTCTGAACAGGGTTTTCATGGACTCTGCTGTAAAGTGTTTATGTCTCACATCATGCAAGTCCCAACAATATGAAAGAATATGTTTCACTGTGAGTGGAACATGACATGGAATGCACCACAGAGCTTCTTCACCTTTCAAACGATAAGAATGGGCATATAACGAGTGGCCTGTGTGCAAGCAGCACAGGACTGTTTCTTCTTTACAGCCGCCACTGGAACATGGTAAAAACTTTCAGGTTTGGACGGATTTTAAATAGTTTAATGCTGAACAATTTAACAATTTAAATAGTTTGTTATCTGTCTGCAAGGTCCATTCCTCTTGCCAGAGGTCTTTGACATAATCATTAACTTTGGGTTTTTTATCTGTGTACGGGGCAGACATGTCAGACGGTTTCCTTGCTGTGGCATTCTTGACCAACCAATCAGCCATTTCATTCCCTCCGATGCCAACAGGACCAGGAAACCAAGCCGGAATGATGTTATGACCTCTGCTTTCAATGAAGTGAAAAGTTGAAAAATCTGGTTGCCGCTGGCTGTGTCACGGTGTGAGTGTGTGCTTGCATAACAGGCACAGCAAGTTCACCAATCATTGCCAGATCTAACATGTGGGTGTGTTTTCTGTGTTTGTTTTTTTTTCATTTGTGTTTACAGTAACACAGGTGTTTGATTTGTTTGTTTAAGTTTAGGTTTAGATTTGTTAGGGATTTATTCATCTGATCTACTGTAACTTCTACTTGGGAAATACCTGGAACATTTTTCTTGCATGAAAACTCTGGAACATTCTCGTTACTCTCCACTGTAAAAAAACACTGGCAAAAAAGCTGTTTAACACACTGGCTTTTTCTGTGTTGTTTTTTGTCAAGGTACCATCTTCCTTAATCAGATTTGCAACCGATTCTTTTGGCAGTCTTACTTGCAACATACTGGAAGAAGCCTTTAGGGTTTCTCTTTGACTCTTTGGCTAATTTAATTTCCTTGGCCTTCACATGTTTCCTAGACTCCCAAGTTACTTGGTTTCAAGCACGTGCATACAATTTATAATTCTCAATAGTGGGGTATTTCTTGTAATTTTTAAAAGCTCTACGCTTTTGATGGATCTTATCTAACAATGACTGGGGAATGGGATCTCTCCTAGGTTTGCTACTGAGTCCTTGTTTAAATGTCTTTTTAGGAATAAATTTATTCATGGACTTAACTATCTCATTATGAATGAGTTCCCAGGTTCCATCCACTGATGACTCAGTGGGCAGGCGATCATCCCAATTAATTCCCCTTACATATTCCTCATACCCTCATAGTCACCTTTATCCAGCTGAAATTTTACTGAATGACCAGTGAAAGTTCTCTCTTGACTTGAACATCAAAATAAATAAATAAAATAAAGTAATAGTAGAAGTAAAAGTGACAGACATATGTGGAGCAATTCTACTGTCACTAGTGTCTGGAAACATCTTCTTGAATAGGGAGCGAGACGATCGGTGTTGACAGGGACAGATACGCGTCTGCAACCAGCCTACACATCATCACCTCAGCATTTGTCACAGGCTGCTCCAGGTCCCCACTAGACTTGGCCTCGGCCTTTTGGAATGCTTGTATAATTTAAGGTTTCATTTCACCACTTCTGACATTTCTTCATGCGATTTTGACGAAACATGCTTCATGCAGTCGTTGCGTCCTCCATGAGCACAACCAGTAAAATCCATTTCGCACGAGTGCACCTCAAGAAAGTTGGACCTTTTTTGAGCTTCGGACTAAGCACTTCCAAACTGCGTGGTATGCATTCAGTAAAGTTTGCTCCTTTGTTTTGGCAACCTTCATTTCAATATCTAGCTCTTCATCACTCCAATAAATGCTTTTTTTTTTTCGGTGGTAGCGGCATCGTCCTAGTAGACCGAGTCACTGAAAGTCTATGGAGACGACATGGCGATTGATTTAGTAGTAGTAGTAGTAGTAGTGTAGGGACGTAATTAATACATAGGCTGTTAAGCCTTTCAATGTCCCCTCATGTTATTTTACTTTTATGACAGGGTTGAAACACATGCAATATAAACTTTCCTACTTATTCATCAAAGCTTCTAAACTGTACTTTAAATTTCAAGTCTTCGTCCAGCAAATTCTTAAAAACATCAGTATCATTAGCAAATTTAAGTGCAGTTGGCAAATCGTTCCAGTTAGCAATAACTCTGTTACTGAACGTGAATCTCCCCATATTAGTATGAAACTGCTTAACAAATATCTTGCCTTCCGAATTTCTTGTTCTATCTGTTTCAGCAGCCTCAAAAAAATAGTCCCACTGTATGTCCGTTTGCTGGTGAAATATTTTGAACACTTCAATCAAATCCCCTCTAATATGTCTACCTTTTAAAGAGTGCAAATTTAAGTAATTTAATCTATCTGTATAAGACATGTTTGTACATTCTTGCAAGATTTTAGTAGCTCTTCTCTGTACTCTTTCGATTGCTAATGACTGTCTTTTCAAGTGTGGGTACCAGATTATATTGCCATATTCAAGATGCAGTCTAACCATAGCTTTATATAATTTTAAAAATGTTTCTTTATTTAGGTAAATAAAAGTTCTTTTATTAATCCAATCATTTGGTTTGCTTTATTTATAAATACACTTTTGAATGTGAGTATCAAAAGGTAAATCTTTATCAAAGTTTACACCCGGATTCTTTTCTTCCTCACATTTCTGTACCAGCCTATTTCCACCATCCATTTTCATGTAGTATTCATGTTCTGGATTGTTTTTGCCAACATGCAAAACTTGACATCTTTCAACGTTAAAATACAGATTCCACTTGTCTGACCAGTTTTGGGGGCAATTTAAATTTTCTTGCAGACTATTATAGTTATCTGATTTGTCATATATTTTTGTATCGTCAGCAAAAATTTTACAATTAAACTATTTACCTCATCTGGAAGGTCATTTATAAAAATAGTAAACAGTACAGGTCCTAAAATGCTCCCCTGGGGAATACCACTCATAACATCTTTCTCTGTCGACACACAATTACCCACTCTTACTCTTTGTTTTCTATTTGACAAAAAATCTCCAGTCCAGTTTAGCAACTTACCTACTATACCATATGCTTCCATTTTTTTTCCATAATCTCACATGCGGAACTGTATCAAAAGCTTTATGGAAATCAAGGTAAATTATATCAACAGAGTACTTATTCTCTAGCATGGTAACTAAATCTTCCATAACTTTAAGTAGATGTGATATATGCAAGACCTTTTTTTACGAAAGCCATGTTGGTATACTGCAAACAAATTATTCTCAGTGAAGTGAGATACTATGACATCTCTTATGATGGATTCTAGCACTTTGCATGCAATACAGGTTAAGCTTACCGGACGATAGTTGCCTGGCTCAGATTTTGACCCTTTTTTAAAAACAGCAGTAACTTCTGCCGATTTCCAGTTGAGGGGTAATTTTCCTGTCTCTAATGATTTATTATAAATCTTACTGAGCGGTACAGCTAACTCCTTACTTAATTCTTTTAGAACTTTAGGTACAGTATTAAATCAGGTCCCTGCGCTTTAGATTGATTCAATTCAAACAACTTTTTCTCTACTGCAGCTGAAGTAATTATTATATCTGTAACTGAAATTCTAGATTTACTACATTCAGTAAGATCAGGTATGTTGTTTGTATCTTCATTAGCAAAGACACTTTGAAAAACTGTTACTCATTTAAAACTTCAGCTTTCTCCATATCTGACTTGGCCAACCCTCCTTTACCATCATTTAGAGTATTTACCCCTGTGTTTACTTTTGTACGTTCTTGCACGTATTTCCAAAAACATTTGGGATTTTCTTTTTTACATTGTTCTGCTATTTTACGTTCATAAGCTTTTCTTGTTGATCTGATTTCACTTTTGCCCTTATTTCGCATTTTTGCATATTTACTGTATTCTTTCCCATCTTTCGTCAATAAATACCTTTGAAAAAGTCTATATTATTTCTTAATCTTTTTAAGTACTTTATCATTCATCCAAAGTGGTTTACGCATTTTATTTTGGCTACATTTAGTCTTTAGAATACATTTGTCCATACATCTTACAACTTCACATTTTAAGACATTCCACATTTCCTCGACATCCTGATCATTTGTAAGCAAGTTGACACTCTCTGAAAGCATTTTCCTCATTTTATTATAGTCTCCTTTCTGTAAATCAAATTTGTACCTAGGGTTTTCTTTAGTCTTCTCTTTGGGAACATACAGTTCAAATGTTAAAATCAAGTGATCACTTTTACCCAAAGGGTCACATTCAATACCAGAGATCAAGGATTCTTCATTAACTAAAACTAAGTCATCAATTGTTGGCTTTTGTCCTTCCCGAACATGAGTTGGGCTAGTCACTTTCTTTCTGTATTAAAAAGGCATCTCTAAAGTTTTCAATAACATCATTACTTTTATCACCATTCCAAGTTCCATCCCATTTTACAGCAGGAAAATTAAAATCACCAAATATATCTACTCATTTTTTCTGCTTTTAGCAAGTTAAATAGCTCATTATTGTTTTCATCATTTGAGTTTGGGCTTCTGTATATATACACCCTACTAATACTGTCTCATCATTACCACCCCTAACAGTACACCATAATTGCTCTTGAAATTTGTTATCAAACTCTACGCAAAGTTGTGCATTTAGCTCCTTTGCAAATGACATGGCTATACCCCTTTTAGGTTCCTTATTTAGAAACATATCAAAGCCAGGAATTTCAAATTCAACATCTTTTGCTGCATATAAAACATTTTTTGCTCTTACTTCCATTAAGCCAATAATATCTGGCTTCTCCTCATTTATAAATAAATATTTATACGAATTAAAAACTCATCCTTTTTATTCAGAAGACTATCTACATTACTGTACAAAACTCTCATTGAGTCATTACATTTAGATTTACAATTATTTTTCCCTAAAACAGTCTGGGATGTAACATTTGTGAAATTGTCATTAACTTCAGAGGAATAAAGTTTTTGCTTTGTACAGCTATACATCTTGTGGTTTGCTCAACAGTGTTTCACCAGTTCAGGGGTCTGGACCTCGTCCGGACCCTGATCTGAGACAGCAGCACCAGCTTGGTTCTGTTTGGGTGTGAATGTCACAATCTTGCCAGCCTTGTAATCAATCTTCAAGTTTGTCTCCCCATTTGTCTTTCTTTGGTTCAGTTCAGCTTTCAATGATTTGATCTGTTCTCTTTCTTATTTTATGGTGTCATTGTTTATAAATGTAAATCTTGTTTTCTCCTTCCTTGACATCCTTGTTTAATCCTTGGACATTGTTCATTATTTTCTTTTTGGCTTCCTCAGTTCTGACTTCCATTCTCAGGAGTCTTGGTTTAGCATTTCTGCCTACCTGGATTCTGCCTAACCTGACTGGGTTATTTACCTCATTTCTCTGAACATCTGTGATTTTGCTCACCAAATCTCTGACTCTTTCCTGGTCTTCATTCTTCCTTTCTTCTGGAGACTCTGCTGAGCTCTCTGGTAGATTGCATATTATTACGTTGAGCTTCCTCTTTTCCCTCTGCTCACTTTCTTCCATGTAGTCTTTGACCTTTCTCTCTACCACCTCCTCTATTTTGCTTTCAACTTCTTTCAGACTTTCTTTCTGTGTACCCTCTAATCTGTCCAGTCTATCATGAACAGAGGTCAACACTTTCAAACTACTGTCCATTTTTGCCTCAAGTCTTGATCTGTGCCCTTTTTCTCCATTGTCATCCTCTCTACAGTCCTCACAAAACCACTGAATGAAGTTACCCCCATGTTTCAGACAGTTATACTGTGCTCCTGTCAACTCAGTGCATGTCTTGTGGCACCATTCTTTGCACCCATGGCACTCTATCACATCATCATTACCTTCTTCTATTGCATTCTCGCATTTCAAGCAAACCCACGGACTCCTCTGATCGAAACACTAACAGGGAACCATATCAGAGAAAAGGGGAATACTAGGAAGAACATGAGGAAATTAGAATGGAAACCCTTAGAAGAGAGAAGAGCTTTTATCAAACTTAATATCTTCTTCAAAGGCAGAGCTAAACTAACTGATATTCCAATGGAACAAGTAGTATTGAATAAAAGTAGCACCAGGAGTGGCGGTCAATGTTATACCATAAATGCATCAAATATTGACAGCCACTTACATTCATTTTATCCTAGTTCTGTGCGGCTGTGGAACTCACTGCCGGGTGCCATCAAGATTGCCACAAATGCAGTCTCATTTAAAAAGCAAATTGATACGACAGTTTTGAGATCTGCATATTGACGATTTTCTATTTTATTTTTTAACTTCCCAGATATTTTATGGTTACCTGGGCCTGAATCTGGCCATTGCTTTTAACTTCTTGAATATCGAATGCGACCCCTTGTTGCCAAATTTGCTCCAGAGGCCAACAGACTAAGTCGCACTATTTTATGTTATTTTATTTTACTCTTTAACATAGGTGCTGGTGACCTACTCGTTTTTGAGTGAACCAGTGTTTTAGGAAGAAGAAGAAGAACCCGTTTAGTTTTTGAAGGGTATGTTGTTATAGAGAACCCTGGCGAACCCAAGCAAATCCAGGCGAACCTGACTTAAAATATATTAACTTTTCTCGCAAAATAAGTTCATTTGTTAAAACTGAGGTTTTAAAGTTGATTTGTTTGCTAATTTTTTTTTTTATTGATACTTGCAAAAAAAAATGAAACACATGCTAGGGTCGGGGGTGTTTTTCTAGGTTGGGTCAGGTTACCAGAACCCAAGAAGTTTCATTATAGGCCGTACCCTCCAAACTTACTCATGTAAAATTTACACCAAAAGAAACTATACATGTAAATTGTAAGGTTTTTTTTTATTGAGTTAAAACAATAATGAATGAATATTTAGAGTAATTAATATCAATACATTCTTTAAGTAAGAAATAAAGTAAAAAATATATGTAGGCCTAATACTATTCTACATACTTGTAGCAGTGTTCATAAATAACATTGAAAGTAAATTGGTGAAATAAGATACAATTGTGTAAATATTCTATATGCACACATATATGAAGATAATAACAAGTCAGGTCATTTAAGACAGAACGGATGGTAACTTTCTTCTGCATTTTGGGATGTAAGTGGTCCTCTCTGCACGTTTGCGTTTTTTTCTGGTGTGGCTTCTTCCCTCCATGTCTTGGTGTTATGGCAACATGTCCATCTTTTGTTCTTGTGACCCGTGCATCAACTTCTTTTTTGGTCTGCTTGTAGCGCCAAAAATGTCTCTCTCATCTTTCATCTGACATACTACACCTACTGTTCTCCATCGAAAAGGCCTGGTACTCTTTCTCCTTTACATAGTCCCCTAAACCAAGCAGGCTTCTCCTGATTTCCTTATAAAGTCCCTCTACTAGCTCCAGTATCTTTTCTACTAAGTCGGCCAACTTCTGGGATTTCCACTGAACTGCTTATTTTAAAACATGATTATAACTTTCTATATATAGAATATTTACACAATTGTATCTTACTTCACCAATTTACTTTCAATATTATTTATGAACACTGATTTGTATGTATGTGTGTGTATATATATATATATATATATATACAATAAACTAATAAATTCCAAGGATAAGTACCGAGCACCATTCCAACAACTTACAGAGCAGCTAGGTGTTGCAATGACTGCAAGAAATATTCAATTATAAACCAAGCTTGCTCTTATGTCTTAGATTGAAGAAATAGGGGGATAAGCATTCATATCTGCAGTGGTAGATCATTCTGCCAACTAACAGTATGTGCTTGAGTGGGTGAATGGGGAAAAATAAAATAAATGCTTCTCAAAATGAGCCTTTAGCAAGCTTATAGTCTCCAAGTGGGAGACGATCTCCAATGGGGAGAAAACCCACTAACATGTAACTCCTGGTCAGATACCGATATTTCGAAACCTGATTGTTTCTCCTCAGTGACCGCGGAAAGTGGTCATTTGAATCCTCTGCCTTTTCGGTTTTAAGAAGAATACTATCCCAGAAAAGGCTGGTGTGCAATACCGTAGTATGTTTGTTGAGTTTTCAAAAAACCAACCAAAGGTGCCACCTAAGAAGCAAAAGAAAATCATGAAAGAGCAAAACAAGCTACATTTTCTTGTGAAAAGTAGAAAATATAAAAAGATAACCTCTCAAGACACAGCTGTTGGAATGGTGCTCGGTACTTATCCTTGGAATTTATTAGTTTATTGTAATTTAGTCCCTTGCGGATTCATTCCAAGAACTGGCCCTCAGCACTTGTGTCTTGAGAGGTTATCTTTTTATATTTTCTACTTTTCACAAGAAAATGTAGCTTGTTTTGCTCTTTCATGATTTTCTTTTGCTTCTTAGGTGGCACCTTTGGTTGGTTTTTTGAAAACTCAACAAACATACTACGGTATTGCACACCAGCCTTTTCTGGATAGTATTCTTCTTAAAACCGAAAAGGCAGAGGATTCAAATGACCACTTTCCGCGTCACTGAGGAGAAACAATCAGGTTTCGAAATATCGGTATCTGACCAGGAGTTACATGTTAGTGGGTTTTCTCCCCATGGAGATCGTCTCCCACTTGGAGACTATAAGCTTGCTAAAGGCTCATTTTGAGAAGCATTTATTTTATTTTTCCCCATTCACCCACTCAAGCACATACTGTTAGTTGGCAGAATGATCTACCACTGCAGATATGAATGCTTATCCCCCTATTTCTTCAATCTAAGACATAAGAGCAAGCTTGGTTTATAATTGAATATTTCTTGCAGTCATTGCAACACCTAGCTGCTCTGTAAGTTGTTGGAATGGTGCTCGGTACTTATCCTTGGAATTTATTAGTTTATTGTAATTTAGTCCCTTGCGGATTCATTCCAAGAACTGGCCCTCAGCACTTGTGTCTTGAGAGGTTATCTTTTTATATTTTCTACTTTTCACAAGAAAATGTAGCTTGTTTTGCTCTTTCATGATTTTCTTTTGCTTCTTAGTGGCACCTTTGGTTGGTTTTTTGAAAACTCAACAAACATACTACGGTATTGCACACCAGCCTTTTCTGGGATAGTATTCTTCTTAAAACCGAAAAGGCAGAGGATTCAAATGACCACTTTCCGCGGTCACTGAGGAGAAACAATCAGGTTTCGAAATATCGGTATCTGACCAGGAGTTACATGTTAGTGGGTTTTCTCCCCATTGGAGATCGTCTCCCACTTGGAGACTATAAGCTTGCTAAAGGCTCATTTTGAGAAGCATTTATTTTATTTTCCCCATTCACCCACTCAAGCACATACTGTTAGTTGGCAGAATGATCTACCACTGCAGATATGAATGCTTATCCCCCTATTTCTTCAATCTAAGACATAAGAGCAAGCTTGGTTTATAATTGAATATATATATATATATATATATATATATAGTGTTAGGCCTACATATATTTTTTACTTTATTTCTTACTTGAAGAATGTGTTGATATTACTCTAAATATTATTTCATTATTGTTTTAACTCAATAAAAAAAAAACTTACAATTTACATACATGTATAGTTTCTTTTGGTGTAAATTTCACATGAGTAAGTTTGGAGGGTACGGCCTATAATGAAACTTCTTGGGTTCTGGTAACCTGACCCAACCTAGAAAAACACCCCCGACCCTAGCATGTGTTTCATTTTTTTTTTTTTTGCAAGTATCAATAAAAAAAATTAGCAAACAAATCAACTTTAAAACCTCAGTTTTAACAAATGAACTTATTTTGCGAGAAAAGTTAATATATTTTAAGTCAGGTTCGCCTGGATTTGCTTGGGTTCGCCTGGGTTCGCCAGGGTTCTCTATAACAACATACCCGTTTTTTGAATTGCCACCCTTTCAGGTATCAGGTATCAGGTATGGGCCCTAAGCCTCGCGGCTTATTATGGGCTCCCTCACTTGCTTCCAGTCGTTGGCAAATGTGGTCTATTTTGTGCACCAATGTGTGCTTGAAAAAAAAATTGTCTATTTTGCCTTTGAAATCATCCAAGCTGGTACTCAGGACTATATCATCACTAAGCCTATTCCAGTCTTGAAAGACTCTTCTAGAGAAATGATACTTTCTACAATCTTTTATTCCATTTAATTTTTTAACTTAAAGGTGTGTCCACTTGTTCTGTTACCTTTATTAAAGGTCACTAATTCGTTTATGTCAATATTGTCCTTTCCCTTGTTAAGTCTGTACATCTGAATCAGGTCCCCTCTTCTTCGTCGGTAGCTTAGTGAAAACAAATTCAAGTGTTTCAGTCTGTCTTCATATGTTAAGTCCTTTATGTATGACACTAGTCTTGTCGCTCTTCTCTGTATTGCCTCTAGGGTTGTTATATGTTTCTTTAACCATGGTGCCCAGATTATTTGTGCATATTCCAGTATTGGTCTGACCAATGTTGCATAATGTTCTAAACATATCCTCATCCATATATGAAAAAAGATCTTATTAGTCCAATCATCATGTTTGCTTTTTGGGCAATGTTTTGTATATGGGTATCAAACTTTAAGTTCGAATTTAATTTCCGCTAGCAGAAGACGTTTTCCTAGATGTTTTCATTGCCAAATCATGAATGTTGATAAAAAGTACTCACCTTTTCGTAAGTATTTCCAGTGTAAATGTGGAGAAGTGAAGATACAATTTTTTTCAGCCATTATTGCAAGAGAAATCACTCTTAAACAAACGAATGACGTCAAACGCTCTTCAATCATAAAGATCAGATTGCAGATCCAAAATAGAATATGTTTCCATGGAAGATAGGTAAATATAAGTTGTATCGAATTCGAAACAAGCAAACATTTAAGTCGTTTTTTTAGTTTGAACATAAATCATACATCAATAACGAAAACATCAACGAAAAAGAGAAATCAATTATTTGGGAATACAAATTGTTACAGTTGCTAAGGTTTAGTTGCTACGATGATTTGCTTGTTTACATTTTGTTCTAGGAACGAAGGCAAGCAAATCATCGGAAACTTGATTAAGTTTCGTTTAATAGTTGTTGGTTAGGATTAGATTATTATACTGAGTTTATCGATAGTTTGTTATAGTATTATTTTTGCTTCGATATCATGTTGGTAGGATGATGTTGTAGAGTTGGTCGTTAGATTTGTTTCAAGTTCAAGTTCAAAATAGGGGCGATGAAATATTTTCATCATAGCCTTTCAGCTTTGTATGCCCCTTCATTGTCGTATATTGTTTTTGGTCAGGTCTTAAGCGAGCCCAGTTTTTTTTGTTTGTTTGTTTGGTTTTTTTTTGTTTGTTTGTTTGTTTTTTGAGGGCATTTATTGTTATTTTTTCAATTTTAACCATCAAAAACGTACCTAATATCTGTAAATGTGTGATGTTTATCGATAAGATTTTTAAATGAATTAATATTTGGTGCACGCTTTATATCAGGTGTTAGTTTATTCCAAATGGGTGCTACTCTCTGACTGAATGAATATTTCCTTAAGTTAGTATTGGCATGCTGGATTTGTATTTTATCACAACTGTTACGTGTTATATTGGTTAGTGCAAGCTGAAAAAAAACATGACTGGTCAATATCATCAAGGTTATTGAAAATCTTATAAGTTTGGATTAAATACCCTCGTATTCTTCTTGCTTTCAGGGATGGTAATTTTAGGAATCTCAGTCTTTCTTCGTATGTATAATTGTTTATGTTATGTATTAACTTTGTAGCCCTCCTCTGCACTTTCTCAATTTCTATTGACTGCCTTTTTAATCTCGGATACCATATTACATTTCCGTATTCGAGGAACGGTCTTACCATTGCTTTATATAATCTAAGGAAAGTATTTTTATCAAGGTATGTAAAAGTTCTTTTTATAATGCCTATCATCCGAGTAGCTTTGTTTACAACATGTGTAATGTGCCTGTCAAACATTAAGCCTGTATCAAAAGTTACTCCCAAATCCTTTTCTTCTTCACATGAGGTTATGGTAACATCTTGAGTTCCAATTTTCATATTGTAATCTAGTTTAGGGTTTTTATTACCAATGTGTAATACTTTGCATTTAGTGGCATTAAAATATAAGTTCCATGTATTGGACCAATCAATGAGTCAATCAATATCGTTTTGCATTTTATGGTGTTCAGATGGTGAAATATATAATTTAGTATCATCTGCAAAGATCTTGCACGTGCTTTTTAACCCATTTGGCAAGTCATTAATAAATATTGTAAACAATACTGGCCCGAGGATGCTACCTTGTGGGATTCCACTAATGACATCAGCCTTACTGAAAACAGATGATCCAACTTTAGCGTACTGTATTCTATTTCTTAAGAAATCTTCAATCCAGACGAATATTTTCCCTAATATCCCATATGGTTTAAGTTTATTAAGTAATCTCGCGTGAGGTACAGAGTCAAATGCCTTGCGAAAATCTAAGTATAAAACATCAATACTTTCACCACTATCTATTACTTTAGTAAAATCCTCCATAACTTCAAGTAACTGTGTAACACAAGATCTATGTTGATGGAAGCCATGCTGACACTTGGCATACAACTCATTTTCTTTCATATGGTTCACTATAATATCTCTTACTATTGATTCAAGTATTTTGCAAGTCACACTTGTTAAACTTACGGGTCTGTAATTTCCAGGATCGGTCCCAGTTCCTTTTTTTAAAAATGGGAATTACTGTTGCAACCTTCCAGTCATTAGGTAAACTTCCTTCTTCAATGGATTTATTAAAAAGTACACTAAGAGGGCTGGCTAGCTCTGCACTAAGCTCTCTCAAGACTCGAGATGGAATTTCATCTGGCCCTTGTGCTTTATTCGGATTTAGATTTTCAAGCTTCTTTTTAACTATTTCTGGAGTGATGCTTACATCATATACTGCTTTCCCTTTAGAGTTACATTTTGGTTCTATATCTGGTATATTACATCTATCTTCTCATGTAAATACACTAGCAAAGAAGTTGTTTAAAACCTCAGCTTTGTCCTCATCCTTTGTCATAGTATTTCCATCTTGTGCCCTTAAGGGTCCTATACCTACCCTCGCCTTGGTTTTTGACTGGACGTACTTCCAAAAAGCTTTTGGATTTGATTTACATTCCCTGGACAATTTTTTCTCAAACTCCTTTTTACTTGTCCATACCTGTCTACTACATTCATTTCTTATCTTTATATATACTTGGTAATCTCTCCCTTCTTTTGTCCTTAGGAACTTCTGATATAGATTGTATTTCTTTCTTATGAGTTTCATCAGTTTTCTATCCATATATTTTGGTTTCACCCTTCCATTTTTATTTCTTTTACATTGTGGGATATTCCTCTGCATAGCCTCGTGAATTTTCTTTTTTATCAAGGTCCAGCTGTTTTCGACATCTAAGTCTGGAAGCATGGACCAGTCTAAGTCCTTTAACTCACTCCTCATTTGTCCGAAGTTTCCATTTTTCATGTCGAAATGTATTTCGTTAATAACCCTTTCATGCTTATCAGCCAAGTATAGTTTAAAACTTAAAACTTCATGGTCACTCTTCCCAAGGGGTGTCAAGTGTTCCACATCTGAAATCAACTGTTCATTATTTGCAATCACCAGATCTAGAATATTTGCTCTCTGTCCTTCTCTTCTTCTTGTTGGCTTTGACACAACTTGTGATAAATATGTATCTCTTAGGCATTCTATAAATTCTTGTTCACTCTCTCCAGCCCATTTCCCTTTCCAGTCTATATTTGGAAAATTAAGGTCCCCCATGATGCACACACAGTCAAATTTATTTAAAATGTCTCTCTTTAAGAGTTTAATCATTTCTTTCTCATTTTCTGCTGTTCCATTTGGGCTCTTATAAATGCATCCAACTAGTGATTTCTGCCCATCCCCTGTGACAAATTGGATCCAGACACTTTCTTCAAAGTTATTTCCATTCATCTCAATGTTTAATTGTGAGTTTAGAGACTCTTTCACATATATAATTACTCCTCTTTTAGGGTTTAAGTTGAAGTATGTATCATAACCAGGTATAGAATACTCTTCTAGATTGACATCAGATTGATTTTTAGCTATTGCCTCTGTAATTGCTATTATGCTTGGTTTATTGTTTTCCACTAATGTTAACATTTCATCTGTTTTATTAAGAAATCCATCCGCATTACTATACAACGCCGAACATTCAACAAAACTATCAACTTCTTTGGATGCAATATTAGAACTCTTTACAGAACTATTTACAGCATTTTCTTCTTTTGTGGGTTGTCAGTCTTTCTTTTGGCCTTCCAGACTTGGTCTACTCGACCACTTCACCCTGACAGTTTTGCCACTTCTTATGCCTATGTTAGTCTCTCCCTCCTCAATCCTTCTTTTGAGTTCCTGTCTCAGTTCTTTGTTTTTGACTCTCTCTGTGGGAGTGTAGTCAGGGTTTATGTAGATCCTTTTAGCCTGGTCATGTACTCCTTTGTTTAGCTGGCGTGCATTTGTCAAGATTTCTCTCTTAGCTTCAAGTGTTCGAACCTTAATGCGCAGTAATCTGGGTGTTGAACCCAGGTTCACTTTTCCCAAGCGAACTGTTTCCTCGATTTCATGTCATGTTGTTAGGATGATGTGGTCGTGTTGGTCATCAGATCCATTGACGACCAGCATGTATAAAAGGAGAGTGTGCGTGTGTTTGGGGTGGTTCTTGGGTGGTTCTTGGGTTGTTCTTGCGCGGTTCTTGCGAGGTGGTTCTTGCTGACGGGTTCTTGCTGACGGGTCTGGCTGACAGATGCTTGCTGACCATCTTTGCTGACATAAAAGAGAGAAGAGAAACATCCATGTTGGTCCGGTCTCCAGATGGTTTGCCTGGCTGAACTGAGCGCTGGTTGCTTGCTGTCTCTGCTGCTTCTATTGATCCACAATACCCAGCAGATTTAGTCTGCATGATTAATCTGTGCGAAGTGGCAGGCACGAAGATGAGATTAAACATCCTGCACATATAAGATTGAGTTGAAAATCCTTGGTTTTCGATCGGGCTCTTGCCCATGCCCTAAGTCCACTTTGCCACAGGTGCAAAGCACCCCCCCCCCCCTTCCCTTCCCCACCTCTTGACAGGCTACCCATCCTTTGGCACCTGATATCACACCTGATATATTAGACACAACCTCAATGTACAAACCTGGGCAGAAGAGATTTTTCCATTGCGCTGTTGCAGATTGAAACAGCATGCCTGCTGGGACAGACAGTGCCTTCAAGTCTATGATGGCATCACTGGCTGAATTTGTTATGCTCTCCTTCCCCACCCCCTCCTCCACCTCTTTTTGCATCCCCACCCTTCTCCTCCCTCACAGCCGTGCAACCATGCTTTCCTCCTCCCCTCTCCCCTCTCTCCCCGCATTTAGGTTCCTGCTGGGCCTGCTCAATGTCAGGTCGATACTGGGGTTAAGCTTGGGGTAAATGTGGGTGGATCTGACAACTCAACCTCTGATCCCTCACCAAAAGCTTTATGCATGCAGACAGCTCTGGTACAGCTGCACAACAGCTGTTTCTCATATAGCGGTTTGGTAAGTCACCTTGTGCAGCAGAATCTTCAAACAGTGAAGTAGGTTGCCTACAACAAGGATGAAGAAGAGGATGCAGAAGATTGTGTTTCTTCCCTGTAATGGCTGTACCTTATTTCATCTACATGGTTCATGTCACGTGACTCTTCTTCGACCTACATGCACACCGGCGAACGATGTTAAAGCTTAAATCCTGGACCAGTGGAGCATTTTCGCTTAACTTCAGCACAGATGTGCACAGTGCCCACAAAATGGGTTGCTTGCATGTTATCTCTCTAAGTGCGTTCATTAGCAGACTGGTTTTGTTTGGGGTGTGCAATCAAGTTCAAAGGTTTTCAACATCGTGATGAACAATATCCAAACTTTCAGCCTTTGCTGTTTACGAGGTTCTTTCGGCTTTTTAAACACAATAATTACACGTATAACTGTTACCGTGTGAGACTGTCAGTAGAACAGAAACTTACTTTCGGCAACGTGGCCAGACAAAAAGTGATGAACGGCAGTTCAGTGGAACTTCCGCGTACTGCACCATGCTTAGTGTGACAGTCACACGACATGGGCTGTCCACAGTTATGGGTTAAGCCCAAAACGCTATAGGTATATGCTCCAGTACACTCAAAGCTGCATGCCAAGACTACCACGAAAGAACAACTTGTGCATGAAAGCTTTTGCTGTGAGAAAGTAAAACTGAATCATTTGGAAAGCTGCATGTAACACCTCTCAGAACATCAGTCCTCATTAAAACATACCCACTGCACAGATCAGCCCTCAAGACATGAAGTGCCTGCCTTTGAAACAGCCTCAATGTTTTCTTTACTTTATGTGGAAGCACGATCGATATGACCTCCCACCCGCTTTCCTTTTTCTTCTTCTTTTTTGTTTTGGTTTCCTATTGTCTGCTAGACTTTCCACTTGAAAATCCCTGAGCCCTAACAACACCGTAGGAACACAAAGAATCCTAAAAGTCATGGATAATTCCACTATCCTTGTTGATATCTAACACTGAACTAGTTCAGACACATGCAATCCACGTCCTAAAATCATTTCATCATAGTCATTAATTCATCTGTCCATCAACTGTAGATCTTTGTGCAGCATGATTTCGAGACTTAGCAGATGTGATGTAACATATAGGGACTAAAGTCCGCTCGCAGCGACACATCCTTGATAAAACTGAAACAGAATCTCTCTCTCTCTCTCTCTCTCTCTCTCTCTCTCTCTCTATGAGAGAGAGAGAGAGAGAGAGAGAGAGAGAGAGTGTGTGTGTGTGTGTGTGTGTGTGTGTGTGTGAGTGAGAAAGAGAGAGGGAGACAGAGACAGACAGAGAGAGGCAGACAGACAGACAAAGACAGAGAGAATCGATAGTCATGTTTGAAAAAAAAACAAACAAACAAACAAACTGCATTGGCCTTCTCTCCAGCATCGACGGAAAGAAGCAAAGTTGGCCATGCTCCACGTAATGATAAATGACCAAGCAGCTGTGAGCAAGTTACCCAACAACGACGTTGTCATGAGCACTGGCTGCGACAGATTCAATGCTCCACCAAATGTGCCATAATTCCACACCATCTACCATCTGAGACTGGAATGCGCTGCCTCGGAAGAAGCTGTGGCAATGGACACTCTTGAGTCCTTTGGGTCGAGCGTGCCTTGTAGCGATAAGGAAAAGTCATTCTTTAGCTAGTTGGTGTTGGTCAGTACAAGTTAACTAACCCCTTTGTTCGTAGGAATTTTTTGTCTTTCTGGCCACAAATGGATGTGATAGCTTTGTGAACAAAACGCAGTGAAATTTTCACTAGCATGAGATAATCTGACAGTTGAATCCACTCTATGGGTCTTTTTCGTTCCTGTTCACCAATGATCACACAGATATTTCCCATTTATTTCCCATAGAGCCCGACACCTGGACTCCAAGACCTGGACAATTTGGAGCCCTACACTTTTACATAGATAGACCTACTTGCTTTTGCGAAAGTTCTCGGTCACACAGACATCTTGATTAAATCTGCAGGCAAGGGTGGGGTAAATGTTGTGTGGCATACAGACTTTTATCTCGATGAGTCCAAACGTCAGTTATCAGATTTTACTCTTTATGGGAAAAAAAAATTGTCAGGAACAGCAAACCAAGACAGTGTTTTTGTTCGCAAGGCAGTTATAAATGCTTTCTCTTCTGGACACTTCCCCTCTGAGGCTTCATCTGCTATCACCAGTGAACCCCATGAATCTGCCTCCTGCCCAACATCCACAAACCAGACAATCCAGATCGACCCATCATCTCTGTCTGTTCTTGTCCCACTACTCTCATCTCTGAGTTCTAGGACTCTGTCTTTCAGCTTCTGGTTGCAGCCCTTGCCACCTCCATTAAAGACACCAACCATGCTCTCAACATCTTCAACCTTCCTTGACATTCCTCTTCGTTTCCTCTTCACAATGGATGAGACAACTTTGTCCACTAATATATATCTCACAATGAAAGTTTTGCAGCTTGCCGGTCACTTCCTCCAGGAAGTCTTCTGAATATTGATATCACCACTACAGTCCATCCTGTAGAATTTGTAGTTATGTCAAACTCATTCTGTTTTGCTGAAAACCACTACCGACAAATACGCAGTGCTCATGGGTACCAAAATTGGACCGTCATGTGCGTGCCTTTTTGTTGGATACGTGGAGGAAAAGATCACCTCCAAGGAATATTCCCTGACTTCTTCAGACGATTCATTGATAACTGTTTAGGAGCCATATCCAGTTCAAAATCTGACCTTCTGCAGTTCCCGAGCTTGAAACAGACTGTGAGATTGTTTGGGTCCAGCTGAAACTCAAGGGAAAAAGATCTCTCTATCTCTGTTCTTACTACAGGCCACATGTTACTGACAGGGAGTCACTATTTCATTTCGAATCGTCGTTGATCAGGTCAGCTATGATCCCCAGTGCACATTTCCTTATTGGAGGGGACTTAAACTTTCCAGGCTGGGACTGACCTGCAATGACGCTGAAACCTCAGTCTCCCTGTCCAGATCTCCATCATAAGCTTGCCAGCATCATCCATGACCATGGCCTCGAGCAGATGGTGATGGAACCAACAAGAGAGGAGAACATCCTGGACCTTATCTTCACCAACTGTCCTCAGCTTGTTCCCAGAGTGGAAGTTATTCCAGGCCTCTCTGATCACAGCATAGTGTATGCTGAGTTCATCATTTCCCCACTGAAGAAAAAGCCAGTAGAAAGAACCATCTTACTCTACAAGAAGGCAGACAGGAATGGGCTAAGGGAGGTGATGAGGAACCTGGCTGCAGATGTTGTAGAAAGGAGAGACATGATGAACACTGAGGAAATCTGGAGTCTATTTAAAGCTACACTCCAGCAAGCCATCCACACCTTCATTCCAACCAAACTATCAGGAACCAGGAGATTTCTACCATGGATATCCTCTGAATTAAAGCACCTCATCAATAAGAGAAATAGAGCCTACAAAAAATGGGAGAAACAGGGTACCGAAGAACTGAGGGTGAAGGCACGAGAACTCAGAAGAGAAGCTCAGCGGAAAATACGTAGGGCATACTGGGAATACCTCAGCAGCACCCTGATTGGAGAAGACTCCGAGCAAGCTGGCAAGTACAAACGCTTCTGGACATACATCAAGCACCAGAGGTCAACCAATGCAGGAGTTGCTTCTCTCAAGATGAACGGAACCCTGTTATCTGACCCAAAAGAAAAAGCAGAGGCCCTCAATCAACAATTTCAGTCAGTGTTCAGTGATGGCAGAAATTACTCCCACAATGAGTTTTTGGAGAAGTGCAGTATGGCAGACAAGGCTTACTCACAGCTGAACACTGTTGTGGTCACTGAGGAAGGAGTCAAACGATTGTTGAAAGAACTAGACCCTCATAAAGCCAGTGGTCCCAATGGAGTCAGCTCAAGAGTCTTAACAGAACTCGCGGAGGAAATAGCTCCCATACTCACTGCCATCTTTCAGTCATCCCTCACTACTGGTCAAGTTCCATCTGACTGGAGGGATGCGCTCGTCGTACCAATCTACAAGAAGGGGAAGCACTACGACCCAGCAAATTACAAGCCTGTCTCCTTGACCTGCATCTCTTGCAAATTGCTGGAGCACACCATCGTGAGCTCTGTGATGGAGCATCTAGAGCGGAACGACATCCTCTATGCCCGGCAGCACGGGTTCAGGAGACAGCGATCCTGCGAGACCCAGCTCCTGGAGTTCATTGATGAGTTGGTAGACAGCATGGAAGAGGGACGACAGACTGACATCCTTGTCATGGATTTCGCTAAAGCAGTTGACAAGGTAAATCACAGTCTCCTCTTACACAAGCTTCACCACTATGGCATCAGGAGTGAGGTCAACCGCTGGATCAAGGGATTTCTGTCAAACCAACGTCAAGCAGTTGTAGTGGAGGGAGCCCAATCAGAATATGTCAGGGTGAGGTCAGATGTACCACAAGGATCAGTCTTAGGACCTTGCTTGTTCCTTGTATACATCAATGATCTCCCTGAGAGCCTGACTTCACCTTGTAGGCTGTTCGCTGATGACACTGCAGCTTATAGAGTAGTCACATCCCAACGAGACCAAGACCAGCTACAAGAGGACCTCCATCGCCTTGGAGAATGGGAGAAGAGCTGGGACATGGTCTTTCATCCAGCACGGCTGTTCCTTTCCTGCCAGACTAGACCATTTAGTACAACTCACGTGACCCGCTGACCCTGACCGAGTTCAGGGATGCCAGCGGTGCCACGCTTAGTCAGATCGGCACTTTTTCTTCTGTGAGACGTGTTGCAGAGAGCTGTGCTTGTGACCAATTTTGTTTGTTTTCCAACCTTCGGATACAACTAAATGCAATATCTTTTGGTTAATTTAGGGTTGCCTGTGGATTATGTGAAGTCAACTTGTGTCTGTGTGTGTTTTATAACGCATTCAGATTGTTTAAAGTGTAGTTTTGTGTGTATAGTTTGACGTAAGTGACTCCTCAGTTTTTCCTACAATGGCGTCTCAGCAATCAGTGGAGCGTGAGTACCACGATTATAGTGCGCACTGTGCCAGACTGAATTCTGTGTGTCGAGTTTGTGGAGAACGCGTGTTAAGAAAGGAGAAAGATAGACAGTTTTGTGTGAAATTATGTAAAAACTATGCCACAGAACTCTCACGTTGTTACAATTTAGACATTTTGAATGATGAAGAGGGCAAGCAGTCTACAGCTATTTGTATGAAATGTTACAAAAAACTCATGGGGCTGAAACGCGCTAGCAACCTGTCCGACTTCAAAACTACGATCGATCGTGTTGCACTTGATATTCAGAAAATGTCAGAAATCTGGACAACTTTCGATCCAGAGCTGTCAGTCAGTCAGTGCAAAGCATGCAGTCACTTTGAATCAAAAACTAAAGCCGGTCGTCCCACAAAACCGAGAGTAGGGGCCGTGAAGAGACCCGCACAACAAACTTTTGATCCCGCCGCCTTGCTAGTTGACGAAAGTGTGTCAACGTCATTTTGTCAATCTACGTCAACCCCAGTTAAAAAACCCAAAACACTCTGCACACAAACATCACCAATCACACCGAAAACGCCGCAAGTCAGTGATGTAGCTCTATCGCCTTTCCGACATCGGAAAAATAAAGTGATCTATTTAGACTCGGATGATGAGGATATTGATAAACCACTCACTGATGAAGAAGAAAAATTACTGACACGTTTGGTACGCAGGAAGCTGCGACAGTCAAGTGACCATTTAACAGTTAGGTGCAAGACAAGGGGTCAGCCAATTGTGTTGAAAAGGATCAGACAGCCCCGTAAATCTTCTGCTTTGGCATCATCTCCTCTGAGAAAGAAAAGATCTCATATGATACAGAAGATCAGAATGAATATTTCAGGAAGCAGTAGAGAGGATGTGATCAAACAACATGG
>JAMYXO010008572.1:0-10688 GCA_033310375.1 Conus canariensis
AAAAACTTTGTAGTACAGAATCGCTCTCGTTTTGTTTGCATTTAAACAAACAAACAAACAAACAAACAAACAAACAATTAACAAATAAAGAAAGAAACAAACAAACAAACAAACTGCACGGGAAGTATTTTTGGCTATGTCTACTATGATTTCCCTTGCGGGCAAAAATTCCATTGTCATCATTAAATGACTCAATCAACGATTACTATGCATATCTGTTTTGTATTTACAAAAACCCTCTTTTCTGAGCCATTTTACATAATAATATATCCATACTTGCAATGCCCTCACGCTTGCATACGTGAATGTTCGCAAGCACACATACATACAAGCAAGCAAATAGAAGAAGAAGAAGAAGAAGAAGAAGAAGAAGAAGAAGAAGAACAACAACAACAACAACAACAACAAGAACAAGAACAAGAAGAAAGAAGAGAGAAGAAGAAGAAGAAGAAGAAGAAGAAGAAGAAGAAGAAGAAGAAGAAGAGCAAGAAGAAGAAGAAGAAGAAGACCACCACCACCACCACTACAAACATCAACATCACAAACCACAACAACAACACTGTGAAGAGCCGGACCTAAACCTCTTCCTTGTTTTCACTGACATGAGCTGGCGTGGCAGGCAATGCTGGATTAACCAGTCTGAAATATAATGGAGGGACCAAAGCGGGTTGAGGCGATGCCAGCATCAGACTTACCATCTAGTCTGCAAAGGACTTGTGCGAAAAGAAAAAAAAAAAAAAAAAAAAAAAGCGAAGAGGGAGGCGTGTGTATATGTGTATGTGTGTGCAGAGGGAGAGAGAGAGAGAGAGAGAGAGAGAGAGAGAGAGAGAGAGAGAGAGAGAGAGAGAGAGAGGAACATATGGATACTGGACCGAGTATGGAGCTCTAGAGCTTTGTAGCCGCTGAACCGATGGTATATAGTCTCTGTGTATTCGGAACATCAAAGCCGTGAGCTTCTTGAGTTTGACGTAGACGTGCTCACAAAACGGGAGGGAGGCTGGCGGTGGGGGTGGGGTGGGGCAGAGGGGCAGGTGGAGGTGGGGGAGAGAGGGAAGTGGAAACGAAAAAAAAAATTGATACACGTACAGGGATGTGTCTGGTTTTGGGATCCGTTTGTCTGTCTGTCTGTCTGTCTGTCTGTCTGTCTTGTCTGTCTGTCCTGTCTGTCTGTCTGTCTGTCTCTCTCTCTCTCTCTCTCTCTCTCTCTGCCTCTGTCTTTCACTTTCATTCCTTCTGTGTTTTTGTCTCTCTCACTATGTCTGTTGTATGTTTGTCTCTTCATTCACACACACACACACACACACACACACACAAACACACACACACACACACACACACACACACAAAACACACACATACACCCACACACACACACACACACACACACACACACACACACACACACACACACACACACACACACACACACACATACGAGCAAGCACGCGCGCTCACGCGTTCGTGCGTCACACAGAGGTACCATACAGACACTGAGCATGGATTCTTATGTAATGGCAGAAGGCTCAGGAACCTCCCCCTCCCCACCCCCACCCCCCCCCCCCCCCAATCCCTCCACCCTGCTGCCGTCATCCATCCAACCCACTCACACCACTTCGTCTCCCAGTTTTCGTGGCGGAAAAAAAGAAAGAAAGAAAGAAAGAAAGAAAGAAAAAAGTCCCACGAGTTACCTTCGCTATAATCGCGGACTATAGAAACCAGACATGGTGAAGAGAGAGAGACGCTTCAGACATATTTTATACTGACATTGACCTATTCAGTCTTCGTGTCAAGAGGGAGCAAGATCATAATATTTGCAGCGCCAGAAAAGATTATCAAAAAAAATGTGGAGTGAAATAGGCAAACTGAAGAGAGAGAGAGAGAGAGAGAGAGAGAGAGAGAGAGAGAGAGAGAGAGAGAGAGAGAGAGAGAGAGAGACATACTTTTATTGGCATTGACCTATACAGTCTTTGTGTCAAGAGGGAACAAGATCATATTTTCAGCGCCAGGAAAGAGACGAAAAAAAAAAAAGTGGAATGAAACAGGCAAAGTGAATAGCTCAGTAAATGTGAACAATCAATGCATTTCGAAATAAAGTAATAGGAAAATCAAAAAGGGATTCGTCTTGATAACAAATCAAATACATAGTAGAATAAAGGAAAGAAAAGAGAACACTTTATACACACAGAGGCACGCGCACGAACGCAGGTGAAGAGAGAGAGAGAGAGAGAGAGAGAGAGAGAGAGAGAGAGAGAGAGAGTGAGTGAGTGGAGGTGAGTGAGTGGTGAGAGAGAGAGAGAGTGAGTGAGTGAGTGAGAGAGAGAGAGACAGGAGAGAGAGAGAGAGAGAGAGAGAGAGAATCACATACTTCAATACACAAAGACAAAGCCGTCTTTGCCAACCAAGTCTGTCCTCTCTAGTGTACTATACTCTACAAAAACACAAAATAAGATGGTTATTGACAAAGAAAATAGGGACAACAACAACAACAACAGTAATAATGATGATTATAACAACACGAAGAAGAAGAAGAAAGAAGAAGAAGAAGAAGAAGAAGAAAGAAGAAAGAAGAAGAAGAAGAAGAAGAAGAAGAAGAAAAGAAGAAACCCCAAATTACTCATATACTGGATGCTAGGAAAAACAGTATTATGTAAACTAAAGGAAGCAAAATTTAACCATTGAAATGATAATTAAAACACATGGAGAGGAGAGAGAGAGAGAGAGAGAGAGAGAGAGATTCATTCACTGACTCTTCTTCGAGAAAAGGAATGCCAAAGAGAGCTATTGTGGGGGCGGGGAGGAGGTGGTGGTTAGCAAGGGTTATTTCCCTTGGAGTCACTGTGATTTCCCTTCGGCACACTTTTCACATGGGAGTGAATGGAGTGTGTGTGTGTGTGTGTGTGTGTGTGTGTGTGTGTGTGTGTGTGTGTGCGTGCGTGCGTGCGTGCGTGCGTGCGTGCGTGCGTGCGTGCGTGCGTGCGTGCGTGTGTGTGTGTGTGTGTGAGTGTGTGTGTGTGTGTGTGCGTGCGTGTGTGTGCGTGTGTGTGGTGTGTGTATGTGAGTGTGCGCTCTCTCTCTCTCTCTCTCTCTCTCTCTCTCTCTCTCTCTCTCCGTCTCTCTTCTAATTTCCCTACCTCTTTTTTTTTTGCCTCCTTTTATTTCTTTCCTCTGTCCGTCTGTTTTTCTCCATGCCTTCTCACACCTACCCCCATCCCCACCCCCCCCCCACCCCTTCATTTCATCTTTCTCTCTCTCTCTTTCGATTTCCAATGACAAACATCGTTTCTCTTTCGCTTTTTTTTTTTCGCCTTTTTTCTCATTTTTCTTTTCCTAACAATTTTATCCAGACTCATGAACATACAGAGGTAGTAGGAAGAGAAAGCCCAGACACACGCCAATAAACACAAGACTTGTTAGCGACTTTGCATCTGCAATAAAAATTTAAAAAAAATAAAGGCTAATCACAGATGGCAGTCTGTGCCTGCCGACTAGCTTGGCCACAGTAGACACCATTACAACTAATTGAAGGGTATTGTACAGAAATACACACAGAGCTAGGGCTCCTCTTAATGCAGATTGAGAAAAGAAAATCACACTCAGAAAATGAAGTAAATAATAAAGAAGAAGAGGGGTTGGGGGAAAGGTGATAACAGACGATAAAAAGACATCCGAGAACACACACACACACACACACACACACACACACACACACACACACACACACACACACACACACACACACACTTTGAGACGATTAAAGTGCGCACAGTCTTATACGGAGCATTTCTTCCGCGTTTGGAATTCATTAAACGCATACATGATCCGATTCTCTGCACATAAAACTTCAAATTGGTTTTCGCCACTCGAATAAAAGATACAAACAAAGGCAAAAAAAAAATGAAACCGTTCGTTGAGCTTTATCTGTTTGCTTGTCTGTCTGTCTGTCTGTCTGTCTGTCTGTCTCTCTGTCTATGTCTGTCTGTCTGCATGCCTGTCTCTGTCTGTCTATCTGTCTTCACCACTTTGGCTTCACAAGGGGAGTATTGTGCATGTTTATGTCTGTATTTTTTTGTCGCTGAGGAAGGCATATTGCCGAAAATTTCTTGTCCTGTTTTGTGTCGTGCATTAAAACTGCGTTACTTCACACTTTGTTTTGTGTGCTCTTCTGCTTCTTTTGTCGTGTCTATCTGTCTGTCTGTCTGTATGTGTCTGTCCCTGTCTCTGTCTGTCTGCCTGTCTCTCACTCCTCTCTCTCTCTCTCTCTCTCTCTCTCTCTCTCTCTCTCTCTCTCTCTCTCTCTCTCTCTCTCTCCTCTCTCCTCTCTCTCTCCAGAAGGGGTGGATATCTGTCTTCGAGTGTAAGATGGACGTGTGATGGGGTATCTGTTTCAACTGTAAATGCATATACATATTTTGGTAAATACTTCTCTACGCGTCAAACCTTCACCTTTGCATGTAACAACATTGCTAGCACTCCCCCCCCCCCCCCCAACCTCCCCCCCCAAAAAAACAAACAAAAAAAACACAAAACAAAAAAAACCGCATTGTTATGTATTTTGAATTTTCAACATTATTGATAAGGCTCCGCCAAAAAAACGTAGATAAACGAATCACAAGACAAAACACGACGCGTTTCGACCTCTTAGGTCTTCTTCAGGCAAGATGCACAACACTGAGGACGATGAAGATAAACGAGCAATCACTTCTCTTCATCCAGGTCGGCGCAAGATGGGCCTTCAACGCTTTCTCTATCAGTCTGTTGGTCTGACTGTCTGTCTATCTCTCTATCTGTCGCTGGCTGTCTATACCCCCCCTCTCCCTCCCCTCCACCCTGGTTTGCTTTTCACTTATGCTCTGTCTGTCTGTCTGTCTCTCCATCCCCCTCTCTCTATCCATGTTTCTTCTCTCTGTCCTCCCTCCTCTTTCTCTGTCCCTCTGTCTGTTGGTCTGTCTGTCTGACAATTTATCTGCCGCTTGTTCCCGTCCCCCCCCCTCCCCCCCCCCCCCCCCCCCCACACACACACGCGCGCGTTTTGTTTTTATCTCTTTTTTTCTCTATTTCTCGCTCTCTTTCTCTGTCTCTGTCTGTCTCTCTCTTTCTCTCTCTCTCTCTCTCTCTCTCTCTCTTGTATTTACATAATTACTTCTATAAATAGTATAAGGCTGGCTGGTCGAGATACTGGCCTATTTTGCTTGTATTTCAAGCTTTCCATGGATTGATGTTTATTTTATGTTTGTTACTTTCGTTTTCAATATGATTATTTTGTGCTGTACCCACCCCCCCCCCCCCCCCCCCCATGTCACTAAGGCTTGTATAGCTAATGACATTAAACATGTTCAGTGTTCTCTCTCTCTCTCTCTCTCTCTCTCTCTCTCTCTCTCTCTCTGTCTCTCTCTCTCTCTCTCTCTGTGTTTTCAATCCCGCTCTCTGTCTCTCCCTCTCCTCCCTCCCCCCTTCCTCTTTCTCTCCGCCTGATGCCCCATCCCCCCCATCCCACTCCCCCCTCTCTCTCTCTCTCTCTCTCTCTCTCTCTCTCTCTCTCTATGCATGCCTCTCCAGCAGTCAGGGAATTGAGTTTGCCACTGGTTACAGAATGCCCTCTGGGGCCCATGCGGAAACCTCTTTCTGTTGGACTGGGTGATGACGCTGAACTTGTGACTTTTCGCACGTGCTGGTTGTGCTGGGTGACGTCAACCTGTTCATGCACATGGAAGCTCGCGCACACGCGAGGAGAGAGAGAGAAGAGAGAGAGAGAGAGAGAGAGAGAGAGAGAGAGAGAGAGAGAGAGAGACAGACAGACAGACAGACAGACACGAGGGAGGGAGGGAGGGGAAACAGAGGAGAGAGAGAGAGAGAGAGAGAGAGAGAGAGGTGTGTGTGTGTGTGTGTGTGTGTGTGTGTGTGTGTGTGTGTGTGTGTGTGTGTGTGTGTGTGTGCGTGCGCGAGCGCGTGCGTGTGTGTGCGCACATGTGTTTGTGTGTTGTTGTTGTTGTTGTTGTTGTTGCTGTTGTTGTTGTCTTCAGTTTAACGTCTTTCCACATTGAGCGATATTAGACGAATGTGTGTGTGTGTGTGTGTGTGTGTGTGTGTGTGTGTGTGTGTGTGTGTGTGTGTGTGTGTGTGTGTGTGTGTGTGTGTAAGTGTGTGTGTGTGTAAATGTGTAAGTGTGTAAGTGTGTGTGTGTGTGTGTGTATGTGTGCGTGCGTACGTGCGTGCGTGCGTGTGTGTGCGTGCGTGCGTGTACGTGCGTACGTGCGTGCGCGTGTGTGTATGTGTGTGTGTGTGATTCCTCAGGGAAGGAGTGGTGTCAGAAGCCGGCATGTTAGATGAGAGGAGGGTGGGTGAGAACAGATGTGGGGATAATGTGTGCGGGGGTGGGGGAAGGGGGAAAGGAGATGGGGGGGGTGGGGGGGGGGGGGAGCTGAGCGGATGAGGTGGCACAGATGAAACGAGAAACACTGATTCCATTTTCGACCAGACTCCGTCCATCATTCTGCAAAAGTCTGTCTTCAGCAATCAGTGCTGCTGCTGCTGTGGCTCTGGTTGTGTCTGTCTGTCTTGTGTCTGTCTGTCTGTCTGTCTTGTGTCTGTCTGTCTGTTTGACTGTCTGTCTATCTGTCTGTCCTGTCTCTCTCTCTCTCTCACTCTCTCTCTCTCTCACACACACACACACACACACACACACACACACACACACACATACACACACACACACATACACACACACACATGCACCGTTGTATTTTCTTGACTGTCTGTCTGTCTGTCAACCTGTCTGTCTGTCTGTCTGTCTGTATCTCTGGTTCTTAAACCTTATACAAAACCAACGAACCTCTTTTACACGGTGTGTCATCCCAACCTCAGTCCCTCCCTACTCCTCACTCTCCAGTATCACACACAACACACCACACACACACACACACACACACACACAACACACACACACACCACACACACCACACACACACACACACATTTTTGTCCAATCATGATTAAAATAGTACATTAGGTGACAGTCTGTCCTTCTGCTGTCTCCCCACCCCCACCCCCCACTCCACCCCTCAACTGTCCTTCTTCTTCCCTCCCCATAATGTTTCGTGCTGCCTGTCTCTCAGCCTCGACCATTCCCTCCCTGACCACCCACCCCACCCCACCCCCGCTTCCTCCAAACCCCCACCTTTGCTTTCCTCCGTCTCTCACCCCCCCTCCACATCCATCATTTCCTTCCTCCCCATCCTTTCAGGAATGAAACCAACTGATGCGAACGAAGGAAAACGAATTGAACGAAGAAAGTGACGAGAGATGTTCTAAGTAAAGATACGGTTTCGGAAGGTTAAAGCACTTTGGACACTTGGTGGCTGAGAGGATATGGACGGCAAGTTTAGGAATCTGCTAACTTCAAAAGAATATAACGAACGTTTTCTTCGAGACAAGAGTAAATTTTTTTTTGGTCTGGAATAGACTAATCATTATTACGTCACGTAAATACGGTAATCAACGTCAATGTTGTCATTTCATTGTTACTCTTTTTTGTTTTTTTACTGTTCATCCTGATAGACGGATTAACAATATCAATATGAAAACAGTCAATTGCATCATGGCCAGTTATGATTCATGAACACAAATGATAACGAGTCATAAAAGGAAGCAATAATGACCCATAAAAGGACAATCACGTCACAGAAATGAGCAATTACATCTCGTGGAAAACAAGTGTGAATATATCTTGAAGGCTGGTCATGGTCGGTCATGATCACAGCCAGTTATGATTGGTGAAAAGAGAGAATTAGGAGTCGGGAAAAAAAACGCCGACAATTATGAGGCATGAATACATATCACAGTGACTCATGGAAATGAAAAATTATGACTTATGAAAGCATATGATAACATATGTTGTTTTCCCCCACTACTTACTTGTTCAACATACGATAACGATTTCTTTGCAATGTGAGGCAACTGCAAGGCGGGAATTTAAATAAATTCTAAAATTATATATCTTCCACACGGTCTACTCCTTGTCGCGGTGTGGAAGCTTGTGTATCTCTATGACCCAGAGAGCTCTGCCAGCGGGAGCGTATGCTCCTGGTAGGGCCACCCAAGCTGGACAGGTCGAAGGGTAGAGGTCAAACTAATGTAGACCAACTCTCCCGGAGGTGAAACGGGTTTGCGTAGGGCTAACACCCCTTCCTAGAAAAAAAAAAAAAAAAGCAAGTTACAGAAGCATCGACAGCATCAAACCAAGTCATTCACCTGGGAGAGGAAGGGTCTCCATCCCGGAGACTCATGACGTCAGGCAGTGAAAGCCGAGAGGAAGCTGCAAGACCGACCCCCCTTCTGACCCCCAGGAAAACAAACCCGCAGGGGAAAAGGAAGAGAGGCTGACCTCGCAGCAACTGGAGGCGAGACACTGAGGCAGAGATAAAGAGGCAGGGGACCAACTGGACAAGCATTCAGCGAGCAGCCCAGAACCGAGTGCGATGGCGGCGTGTTGTCGATGGCCTATGCTCATCCTTGAGCTATGGGTCTAAGTAAAAGTAAATAAAATTATGTATAAGGCTCCATCGAAAAACGTAAACAAACGGATCACAAGGCAATTTGTCTCGCGATTCGTTTGTCTACGTTTTTAGGCGGAGTCTTGTAAATAATATTCAGAATGTGATAATGAGTCAAATTCCAGATAATTATGAATTATGAAAACGCACAATCATGAGTAAAACTAAAAAGGTGATTATGACTCAACAAGAGATAATCATGACTTAAGAAAATACACAATTATGAGCCATAAAAAGAGGTGAATATGACTCAACAAGAGATCATTATGACTTATCAAAGCTGGCATGTTTGACCGACGAAAACAGGCATTTGTAGATAATAATAAAAACAGGTCATTGTGACTCACGAAAACAGATAATTCTGACTCCAGACCACAGACATTTTGGACTGACGAAAACAGACAATTGTAGATAACAATAAAAAGAGATTGCCGTGACTCTTGAAAAAAAGTTATTTTTGAATGACGAAAACAGACAATCGTAGATTACAATAAGAACAAATCATTGTGAGCCATGAAAACATATAATTACGACTCACCAAAATTTCCAACTCACGAAAACAGATACTTTTTTTTTAATTCACGAAAAAAGGAAGCTGTGAATATGGAAAACAGGTGCCTTTAATTAACTCATTAAAACAGGTAACAGTCGCTCAAACTAAAACTAAGGACTGATGAAACCAGGGTCTTGAAAACCAAGAGTCATGGCTCGTGAGAACAGGTAATTATTACGCATAATTGCAGATAATTAATATTGGTGAAAAAAGACAATCATGAGTCTTGAAAACAGAGGACTGTGACTCACGTGCATGCACACTGGTCTCGTTGGTAGCACTGTATACACTGCTGGCTTTTAAAAAGAATCAAGGGCTGCGACGGCGTACAATGCGGAGAAAAACTGTAATAACTGTTTTCACCGCACAAGGCTTACAGGGCTCATAAGGTCTCTGTGTGTGTGTGTGTGTGTCGGGAGGGGGGGGGGCGTGTGTGTGTGTGTGTGTGTGTGTGTGTGTGTGTGTGTGCGTGTGTGTGTGTGTGTGTGTGTGTGTGTGTGTGTGGTATGGCGTGGTGGTGGAAGTAGAGGTGGTGGTGGTGGTGACAGTGTGTGTGTGTGTGTGTGTGTGTGTGTGTGTGTGTGTGTGTGTGTGTGTGTGTGTGTGTGTGTGTGGTATGGCGTGGTGGTGGAAGTAGAGGTGGTGGTGGTGGTGACAGTGTGTATGTGTGTGTGAGTGTGTCTTTTGTGTGTGTGTGTGTGTGTGTGTGTGTGTGTGTGTGTGTGTGTGTGTGTGTGTGTGTGGAGAGAGAGAGAGAGAGAGAGAGAGAGAAAAACTCATATGTTAACAGCGTCAAAACCGGTGGAAACAATAGTTTTAGCGTCCCGATTCCCGTTTTTTCTTATACTGATAATTACTGTTTATATCGTAAAATGAGTAATTGCGACATCTGGAAGGCTTCAGCGTCCTTGTAGACATTTGCCACTACCACACGCAATCAAACATCGTTTGTGTCAGGGCTACAGTGTATAATTATTTCATTTCTTTTATCACTGCAACTCGCAAGTAATCTGTGTCGACCAGGCCCGGTTGCTGCCCCGATATCTACCACATGAAATGAGACAGTTTAGACGTGTCAAAAGTCTGTTTACCGTTCACTGAACGCTCTGGGGATCTGCAGGGAGAAAGCATCGTTTATAGAGACATGTTGACGAGCTGAACATTTCGAATTTGCAGCCCTCTCTCTTTCTAAACACATTTCCCCGAGTCCTAACAAAACCCACCGGGCCATAAATGTGTTGTGTTCTGGGACCAGAGATTGAATCCTTTCTTTGTTTGTTGACTAATCTGTCTGTCCTTCTGTCTGTCTGTCTGTCTGTCTGTCTCTATACGATTTCAAACGTTGTTCCCGTCTTTATCCAGTTAGCTCCAACATCTCTCTCTCTCTCTCTCTCTCTCTCTCTCTCTCTCTCTCTCTCTCCTCTCTCTCTCCTCTCTCTCTTTTCTCTCTGTGTGTGTGTATAAGCTTGTTGAACGAAATAAATTCGTCGATAAAATGAAGCCATCCTTCTCTCTCTCTCTCTCTCTCTCTCCTCTCTCTCTCTCTCTCTCTCTCTCCTCTCTCTCTCTCTGTGTATAGCTTGTTG
>JAMYXO010008573.1:0-2500 GCA_033310375.1 Conus canariensis
CAGACGATGACTCGGAGATGACCTGATTTCTCTCCCATTCGTCCTCTGCACCATGGACAGTAAAATAATCCATTGGAATATCCGTGGCTCACATTCAAACTTTGAGGAGCTGCAGCTTCTGTGTCGAACTATAAAACCTTACGTCGTGGCCAGACCTTCACTCTTTCTGGCTTTAATATTCTTTCCAAACCTGCACAACCATCCACATTGGGACTGTCGGGCGGTGTTGCCCTTCTTTTACATAAAACTTTGCTGTTTAGTCCTGTCGCTCTGACTCCCCCCCCCCCCCCCCTTCAGGCTGTAGCTGCGAGATTCACTCTCCACAAAACTATTACAATTTGCTCACTCTATCTGCCACCTTCTGTCTCGGTTTGTCGTCAGGATCTTGTCAGTCTGATCGGAGAACTTCCTCGACCTTTTTTGCTGTTGGGTGACTTTAATGGACACAATCCTCTCTGAGGTAGTGTCAGTTCGTCATCCAGAGGTCTGCTTCTTGAGGATGTCCTTTCCGACTTTGATTTGTGTTGCCTGAACGATGGATCTCCAGCTTACCTCCACTCTTCCACAGGTTCATTTTCGTGTTTAGATTTGTCGATATGTGACCCCTCGCTGGTCGTGGACTATGGGTGGTCTGTCCATGACGATCTGCACAGAAGTGACCATTTCCATGTTCTATTAAAACCCATACTAACTGAAACCGTCTCTGTATCACAACATCTTAATTATAAGAAGGCCGTCTTCCTTGCGCTGAACCCTGCGAAGTGATCTGAAGCGATCAAAGCTAAGTGAATTTTCGTTGTTTTATTCGTTTATGTCTCACCTGATGAAGACCAAAGAGGTCGAAACGCGTTGTGTTTCGTCTTGTGACTCGTTTGTCCACGTTCTCTGGGCGGTTCGCTAACATTTATTTAAGATTTATAAGAAGGCAAACTGGAATCTTTTTGCAGCCAATATTTCAAAAGAATTCCAGGAAATTGACCCTGCAGTCCAGACCCTGCAGAATCTCTGACCAATGCTGTGATAAACTGTACTAAAACCTGTATTCCAGTGTCATCCGACAAACTCCAACTGCCCAAAACACCCTGGTTTAATTCTGATCGCCAACACATCTCAAAAGTACGCAAACAGGCTCAGCGTCGGGTATACCAACGACCTTCAGGTCCCAACGCTCGAGCCCATCAGAAACTCCGTGCCAAATCGAGACACACTTTCAAAATCAGTAAACGTCAGTCTTGGAGAAACTTCTGCTCCAGGCTGACATCTAAAACTTCAAAGAAAAAAGTTTGGAACATCATCAGAAAAATCAAAGGGAAGAACACCAACCCCTCCATTCATCACCTGAAACTTGCCGATGCTCTGATCACTGACAAACAAGCTGTTGCCATTCTGTTGGCCTCCACCATTCAACAGAACTCCTCATCTTCAAATAAATCTGCAGCCTTTTTAAGAAATAAACAAATCTGAGAGAAATCTTTATACAATTTCACATCAGACAATTCTGAAGCCTACAATCTTCCTTTTTCAATCAACGAACTAAAATTAGCTTTGCAAACCTCCACTGATTCTGCCCCTGGTCTGGATGATATTCATTATCAGGTTTTGAAACATTTTCCAGAAAGCTGTCTCCAAACCCTTCTTAAAGTATACAACCATATCTGGACCACAGGGTGCTTTCCGCCCTCCTGGCGGAAAGCCCTGATCATTCCAATTCCTAAGCCTGGAAAGGACCTTACCAACCCTTCAAACTATCGTCCAATAGCTCTGACCAGCTGTCTCTGTAAGCTGATGGAAAAGATGGTCAACTCCCGTCTGATGCGGAAGCTGGAAACCGATGGCCTTTTGGCCAGTGAACAGTGCGGGTTCCGGTACTACTCGACAGTTGACCATTTATTCCGTCTGTAAACCACCATCCGCAGCGCCTTTGTCAATAAACAGCATGTGGTCGCTATCTTTTTTTACCTAGAAAAAGCGTATGACACCACGTGGAAAGCAGGAATCGTTATGGACCTGCACAGACTTGGTTTTCGTGGTCACCTGCCTCTGTTTATTCAAAACTTTCTGGCTGATCGACAGTTCCAGGTGCGTGTTGGCACCACACTCTGTTGACATCCATGGGCAGGAGTTGGGTGTACCTCAAGGGAGCATCCTTTCTCCTGCCCTTTTCAGCATCAAAATCAATGACATTGTGAAATCAGTAAGCCAGGGCTCTGAGTCCTCTCTGTTCGTTGACGACTTCGCGCTGTACGCAGTTGGAGCTTCTTACGCCAGCGTACAGCGTCGACTCCAACTTTGTGTCGACAAGATCCAACAGTGGGCCGAGGAAAACGGGTTTACCTTCTCACGTACCAAAACTCAGTCAATCCATTTTCACAATTTTCGTCAATTTTTTGCTGATCCTGAAATTCGTCTGGACAAGTCCACCATTCCAGCTGTTAAAAAAGCCAAATTCCTAGGAGTTATTTTTGACCAAAAACTCAACTTTCTCAGCCACATTAAATAT
>JAMYXO010008573.1:7500-10688 GCA_033310375.1 Conus canariensis
AATGGAGTCAAAGGCCTTTTCAAAGTCTATAAAGGCAACATAAAGCTTACGGTTATTAGAAAATTGTTTCTGGACAGCTGCTAACAGAGTGAACATATGATCAATTGTACAAAAGTTTTTCTTGAACCCTGCCTGGTGGTCACCTGTTATATTGTTTACTTCAATCCATTCTGACAATCTCTTGTTAATTATAGAACCAAATACTTTACTTGCAATATCAGATAAGGAAATTCCTCTGTAATTGTTAGGGTCATTCGTATTACCTTTTTTAAAGAGAGGGAGAATAAATGATTTGTGCCAATCTTCAGGATAAATTCCATTGTCAAACAAATTATTGAACAATTTAACCAAAAAATCAGTTCCAACATTACCAACATTTTTAAAAAACTCACAAATCATGCCATCTGGACCAGCTGCCTTTCCATTTTTTAGCTTTCTTATTGCACCAACAACTTCAATTTTGCTTATAGGACGATCATAATATTCTACATATCCGTTGTCGCATATTATATCATTTTCTATAATTTCAGTTTCTGTCGTAGAATCCTTATCCAGCACATGCTTAAAATGATTATACCATTCATCTATAGTGATTTGGTTTTGATTATATACTCGCTTTTTAAATACTGTACGTACATTTCTCCAGAACTCTTGCTGACTATCAATACTTGTGATCACTTTTTCAAACAGTAAATCGTTGTGTTGTTTCTTCTTTCTTTGTAATAAATTCTTATACTCACGTCGAGCTACACAGTACAGATGACGGACATCTTTATCTAATGTGTTGCAAAATGTTCTTAACAATTTTCGTAAATTTTGTCTTTCAATTTTACATTCGGCATCAAACCAATCATTCTGTCGTTTCACTCTGTTTACACAAACTTTACGTTTCATACCGTCAGCAGCTCTCTTTACAGAACTGTTAAACAAGTTAAGTGCATCATTTATATTTACATCTACTAACTCCATAGCACGAAATAACTGGAATTTGATTTCCTGTGAGTTCATTGTGTCTATGAAATTCAAGGCATAATCCTTATCCCACACAAACTTTTCAATATACTCTCTCCTTTTTTCATTTTCATTCACACCCACATTTGTTCCTAGAACATTTACGCTAAATTCCAAAGGCATATGATCAGATTCCAATCGTTCTTTCACACACAATTTACAAGAGGAATTTATAAAGTCAAAAAGTTCACATGATGCTATAAAGTAATCATTCACACTACAACCTGATTCACACACATATGTAAAGTGACCGCTGATGTCACTCGAACAAAGACCATTAAGAATGTACAGACCCAAAGCATTACACATGTTTAACAGACGTTTACCATATTCATTCAACACCTTGTCTTGAGACTGTCGTTTAACTTCAGACGAATCAAATTTGTCAAACCATGAAAACATTTTAATATTGTCATCACATTCTGGAGATATGTCTGCTGTTCGACCGTTAAAGTCACCACACATCAATATTGACATCTTATCATTGAAACATATATTATTTACAATACAATCCTCAATTTGACTGATCCCATTATCCACGTTTAACACAGAATAGTATGGCGACTTCTCGGGTGGAACATATGTACATCAATATAAGATATCATGTGATAAGCAGAACAAATTTTTATCAAGAACAAATAATAACACATTATCATAATGAACAACAACTTGTTTCACAAATTTCGCAAGACTATTCCTGATTAAACATATTACTCCCCTGATCTCCTTCCTCGTTCAGTAAATCGTAAAGCTGGCTTTACAAACACAGCATGGTCACTAAACACAGTAGACTGGAAATCATCAACAAAAGTCTCAACAAGACAGACAAAATCAAAAGATGACACATAATCAATGAAATCAATATTAGAAAGCTTCGACAATATACCGCCTATGTTCCAATGGAGAAAAGAATAGTTATTAATAACGGGCGTATTTATTGTAACTGGTGTGATTACAGTGGCTGGCATGACCGTAGTGGTTAGTGAATTAATGTTTATTTGTGGATCATAAACCTCATCTGCCATTACAAGCTGTACAACTGGAACACAATCCTCACAGGCACGCACATTTTTATTGACACATTCACAGCCACGCTCACAACTTGGCACGATTTTTTCAACACCCAGAGGTACACGAGCACCAGAGACATCCTTCCTGTGAGAGGTCGACCCATCTGTCGTCACGGGGCACGAGCTCACCTTGTCCACAATACCATTTGTATTTTCACGTGTTGAGTTCAGCCCAGCTTGCCGTTTTCTTATCACCGGTGTAGCCCTATCAAAAATATCCCTCTCCAGTATACCCCTCTCAAAATTTCCACCAGGGGCATACACGTTGTAATTCGCATACTTATTTCCATATAGAGGCCGGCCGAATCCCTAGGCTTCTACAATATTTTTCTCATCACCTGTCAGGACAAACTTTCTGCCATCAATGAACAAGTGGTCAAAGACCATGGTGGCTCTTTTCCCCTGGTCTCTGGCAGCCTTAAGATGAGTTAGCAGCAACTTTCTGACAGCCCGCACCCTCTGGGAAAAGTCCTCCCCCACAAACACGCCGGTGCCCTTCAGCTTTGACTTTGCCTTTAAGATCTTCATTCTGTCTTTGTAGAGGGTGCATCTGGCTATTATGGGAGAGTCTTTCTTAGAGTTCAAGCGATGCACTCTATCCACTGGACATTCATTTAGTTCCAGTTTGTCAGTTATCATCTCTCTCACAGATTGTTCACATTCATCAGCCGTTTCGTTATCAGGCCTGGGAATACCATGTATAATGATATTATTACGTTTTGAACGACATTCCAAGTCATCTGTTTTTGCCTCTAATTTTCTCACATCTTGTTGAAGTTTTTGATTTGCTTCTGTAAGGATCCTATTAGACTCTTTTAACATGCACACTTCTTCACTCAAGGATCTAACCTCATTGCTCAGATCAGAAAAAGATCGCCTTATCTCATTAATATCTTCCTGCATGTTGTCAAACTTTGTATTCAATGAGTTCATGTTTGTACTTAACTTGTTCAGCACAGTCATCATGTCCGTCATTGTCGGTTCGGCCATTACAGATCCACTCCCACCTGTTCCTTGTCTCTCCGTCTGCACGTTGTCCCGCTGCTCGACTCCATGTTGTCCAGACTCGCTCTCCTAGAGTCACTCGTGCTCGTCAGGCGGCTCTGC
>JAMYXO010008574.1:0-10686 GCA_033310375.1 Conus canariensis
CCCCCCCCCCCCTTTTCGTGTCTATTTGGGTCGTCCCCCAAGCCCTGCACTACACACAAAGCTAAAGTCCATTTCCTTCCTCCATTCGCATTTCAGCATTTCTGCCGCTTCGCAGCTGCAATAACTGCGGGATCAACACTCGGTGGTGGTGGTTTTATTTTACTCTTTTCATCCCGGCAGATGATATTAACAAAAAAAAAAAAAAGAAAAAAAAACACCATAAAGTCATTTCAACACAACATCTGCATCATTTATAAAAAAAAAACAGCATATCAGTTAAGGACCCCATAATACCCCTAGCAAAAATCAGAACGGGCTAAAGTGACGGCAAACTCAATTATCGATCAGAACTTGACTCTCATTTTCAATTTGTCAAATTATACCTTTCGCCTTATACATTTTAGTTAAAACTGGACAATCTAAAAGAAGGTTCGACAGAAGGTGTCGCTATTCGGGCACCCTATCGACTTAACCGTCCGTTCATGCCAGCGAAAAATGCCCCAATGTCGTTAATTCCAATGAGAGATAACGTAGTCAGGGGATACAGTAGATCTAAAGGGGGCCCACTGAACCAAAACATGGGGGGGTTGGGGGGGGGGATTGGCCCGCAGCTGTTAAGTATACACTCCCCCAAAACAACCAAACGATCGTTCCACCTGTCAGTCATTCAACACCCGCTGTCCATATTGCAGAATGCTTCCGGATACATATTTACAACAGGGGTTTGGTGAACCTCCTCTAGGAATTAACGACAAGACTAGCTTCAAACTGCAAAAATTTTGTTTACAGCGAAGCCGACCACTCAGGTCAATTTCCGATTAAAATCCAATTAACACAGCAAAAAAAGAAACCCCAGAAGTGAAGTTCATGAAAAGGATTTAAAAAACCCTCAATTTTTTTTCACAGTCTGAATGGGGTAAATTCCACCCTTTGGGGTTTCCCTCGCAAGCTCAGGGGGCTTTAGCATTTTCCATAAGGTGCTGAAACATTTCATCCTAGAACTCAAAAAGGTCCCTAAATGAACATTTAAAGGGCTTTTGTCGAATGTACGGCAGATTGTCCACCCGGAAACCCGATTACGTGAGGCCCTGCTAATGTCATCCCCGCTGTAGCTTTTCCACAAAGACATCGAAAAAATCGCCCTCACATTCATTGTAAAAATTTCTGCTGAGCACACCAACACACCACACACACAACCCACACACACACACACACAACACACACGCACCACACACACACACTGTACACACACACACACACACCACACACACACACACACACGCACGCACCACACACACACATGGTTTGTGTGTGTGTGCGTGTTTTTGTTTTTGAGTGGTGTGTGTGTGGGTGGTGTGGTGTGTGTAAGAGAGAGGAGAGAAAAAAGGGGGGAGAGAAGGACAGGTGTGTGTGTGTGTTGTGTGTGTGCGCGCGCGCGCGCGGCGCGCGCGTGCAGGTGAGAGTCTTGTTTAAATGTTTAAACGTTACACGAACAAAACGCCAACGGGGCATAACCAGTAACTAGGTGAAGGCTTTGGGAAATGTACACCTGTGTCAAAAAAACAACATGCTACATTAAAGAAACGTTTGTCAGCCAAACTACAGTCAGCCAAACGTACAGTCACCGCCACACCAACATCCATCAACTCAAAACCCCCCACAATCCACATCAACTAACAATCCATATACACTAACACAACAGTATCATGTGTATATACCCAATGTTAACCCCGTTAAGTCAAAGCACTTTGTTAGCGAACGTTTTGGCGGGGCCAAAATTGAACAGGTTTTATAATGTAAATTCGAAAATTCAAAATTAATGCTTTTAATCTTTTTGAAAAAAAAAAAAAAGTAATAATCACGCATAAATGTTTTTTTTAGCATACATCTAAAGACCGTGCAGCCTTGCCTGAAAAAAATCTGCGGGGCAAAGGGAAAAACTAGTAAAAACTTTCAGCTGACGGTTTTCAAAAACTTCCCTTTGCCCTAACTCCAATTGCCTCAAATTTGGGTATTTTTGTATTTTGCTTTTTCACTTTCGTCCGCCTGAAAAAGTCTGGGACCTTCGGACACTAACCGGTAAATACCGCCTGCGATGGTGCACCAAAATGATAATCTGATGGAAAAAAATTTTTAAAGAGATGGGGTTAGTTACCGCCAAGGACATAGACAAAGTACAGGACAAGACACATATTTTCGCTTCTCCCCCCCCTCCCCCCCCCTTTTCGAACCCAAAAAAACTCAAACAGAAAATGTAAGGACACCATTGGGTGGAAAGCAACGATGTTTTTTTTCAGAATATAATAGAATTTTCTTTTAAAAACTTTTTTATTTCAGTTGGAAATCATTTTAAAACTCGTGTTTTTCAAAGAGGGAGAAAGCGAAATAATAAAAACAACGTAAAACCCTGTCCTTCATTAACAGTACAAAATTAATTAGGGAGTTAAACAACATTAAGACTTGTATCAGAAAAGTCTATGGAAAAAAACCTTTTTAAAGCAGGGACCGTTTTCGAAACATTTTTTTTTTTTTTTCAACTCAAAAGCTTAGTCTGTCAATCTCATTACCTTACTCTCTCAGTGCCCGACTGCCAGTTCACTCATTCTAGCCCCTATCCCACACTACACCCAACACGTGATGTTTCACCCTTTAAACACGGACATCCCACGAGGAGCGAAACAAAAACCTTTTGGTCCGGAGGTAAAAAGCAAAGGTAACATTAACACCTTTCGCATCATGTTTTGGCACAGCTTTAGGTCCTTGTTTTTCAACGGGGGGGGGGGGGGGGGGGGGGACGTCCCCAAAGCCCCCTCTCCCACGTTCCGCCCTTTCCAACACAGGGATTTCTCCCCTCAAAGTGCGGGATAACAATCGGGCATAAATGTGAGAATGTTTTCAAAAGTAATGGGGGAAAACGAGTTTTGTGGAAAAAATCGAACAAAATCGGTTTTTGTTTGGTTTGATTGGGGGGATATGAAAGGCCAAGTCAAAAAGGTCTTTTTTTTTTTTTTTTCTTTTTTTTCTTTTTTTTTTTCTTTTTTTTTTTTTTTTTGGGGGGACGGGGGTTTGTTTTTGTTTTTAGTTTTTTTTTTTTTAAAACCCAAAAATTTTTTACTGTTCTTCTGTCCCCCCCCCCCCCCCCCCCCCCCGCACCCCCCCCACTGGGCCCACCCCCCTCCCCCCCCCCACCCCCCCCCCCCCCTCTTTCCACCCTTCCACCCTTTCAAAGCGTCTTCTACTGATCCACATTAAGAAGATTTTTTCCCCCCACCCGTTTTCCCTCGGGAGGGCTAATAAACATAGAAACGGTGCGTTCCAGCTCCCCCTTATTGGGGAAATCAGCATCTAGGCTGTTCCAACAAATAAAAGCCCGCCCTTTTTCAGTCACTTTTCACACTTTTCTGCGGGTTGCCTGTACAAAACGCTATTGCTGCACAAAACAGCTTGGCAAGAATGCTCACGGGTCGCACCCGCAAGCCCTCTTTGCGAAGTCTACAAAGGGGAGATAACTGGCGACTGTGTTGGCGAAAATCCTTTTCGAAATTTTCTACAACCTGTAATAACCTTTTCCGTTTCCCAAATAATCGTAAGCGTGTTGCCCGCATTCGTGAACTTCGAAGCCCCAACGCAAGTCAAAAACAAATTCCCCCGAGAAAAGATAAGAAAATACATTTTTTTAACGATACATCTTGGCGTATTTTATCTACGTTTACAAGGTCTGAAGAATTTTTTCAAAATTTCACCCGCGTTTTCCCTACAATGTCTTAAAGTAAACGACTTTAATCTTCACTATCAGATAACACGGCAACGTAGCAATAAATTCCTATCATCAGCGGGAATTTGGCGTTTCAAATGATTGCTAAGAACAGTGTTTTTTACTTTTTTTTTTTTCTTCTTTTTTTGGGGGAAAGGAGGGGGGGGGGGGGGGGGGGGGACCAAAGTCCACTCCCTTTAGAATCGAAAAAAGTTTAAACCCTGACATTCCCGAAAAGTTAGACATAAATTTTTTGCCTGGAATAACACGATCTCGCGTCAAAGAGTCATTCTATTGCGCATAATTTTTTTTTTTGAATCGTACTGGGGATGGGGGGGGGGGGGGGTTACAGAAGCTTCTTACTGTCATTAAAAAGCGAAGTCACCACTCGCCAAATTTTATTTTAAATCACATTTGATTTCATTTGTGGTTTTTGGGGGGAAGAAAGTGTGTGCCTTTGGCGCGAGTGTGTGTGTGTGGGGGGGTGGTGGTGTGTGTGTGCACCCGAAACTGTGTATGTGTGTGGCTCGCAGTGGCACACACCTGCTTGTGCGTTTATTATTGTTAAGTTTCAAATGAATTCTCGACTTCACAGCTTTTCATACAGTACCCGGATTAAAACACACAAACACACACACACCCCACACACACACCCACACACACACCCATTCACCTGAAATGACAATACAGGATCACCAATATTAAAAAAATTTCACTTGTAAAGCAATGAAAAACATTCTTTTGGATGAATGATTTTTTTTTTTTTTAAAAAAAAAATTATTACACACACCCCAACAATAAATCAAGCTTTGGCTAATAAAAATTGTTAACCACACTTTGTTGTGTGCGTTGTTTTGTTGTGCGTGCGGCGGCGTGCGTGTTGTCTTGGTGCTGGTGTGATCGATAGGGCCCCTGTGCATAACATCGAACGGAAAAACTTGTTAGGTTACTTTGTATGAAAACTTAAATTTTCTTTTTAAAAAATCGGGTCAGCATAATTCCCCACCTGAAGCGAGCGCCCTCTTTCTTTTTTCAAACTTTTTTCTCCACACGGGGCCATTTCCATCCACCAATCTCACAGTTTCAAGGTGTAGAAAACCCTCCATCCTTTGGGTCGACGCGCAACGAAAGGGAAGTCAACCAATCACCGACACCTACATTCGCGCCTCACACACAAGGGGAAAGATTTTTTCCTCTCCCACCCTACCCCCACCTCACCCCACCCCGCCCCCCCGTTGAAAGTTTTTTTTTTCCTGTAAAAAAAATCGATGTGTTTTTATCAATAAAATGAGCCATTGCAACGTTCTTTTCTGTTTTGTGTTTTTTTTTCCCTCCTCACCCCCACCCCCCCCCCCCCCCAAAAAAAAAAAAGGGGAAAAAAGGGCCGAAGGGGCCTAAAAATTTAAAAAAAAAAATCTTTTTTTTTTTAAAAAAACCAAACAAAAAAAAACACAAACCCCCCCCCCCCCCACCCCCACACCACCACCCAAAACCCAACAACAAACCCCCCCAAACTCCCCAAAAAAAAAATTTTTTTTTTTTTTTTTTTTTTTTTTTTTCCCACACCCCCCCTCCCCCCCCCCAAACTTACCCAAACCCCCTTTTTTGGCTCCCACCCACCCCCCCCCGGGAAAAACCCCCCCCCCCTTTTTTTAAAAAAAAATTTGGAAAAAAGGCACCCCCACTTAAAAAAAAGGGGTGGGATTTGGGGGGGGGGGGGGGGTTTGGGGGGGGGTGGTTGGGGGGGGGTTTTTGGGGGGGGTTTGGGGGGGGTGGTTTTGGGGGGGGGGGGGGGGTTTTTTTTGGGGGGGGGGGGGGGGGGGGGGGGGGGGGGGGGGGGTTTTTTTTGGGGGGGGGGGGGAAAAAAGAGGGGAAAAGGGGGGGGGGGGGGGTTTTTTTTTGGGGGGGGGGGGGGGGGGGGGGGGTTGGGGGTTGGTTGGGGGTGAAAAAAAAGGTTTTTGGGGGTGTGTGGGGGGGGGGGGGGGGGGTTTGGGGGGGGGGGTTTTGGGGGGGGGGGGGGGGGGGGGTTTTGGGGTTGGGTTTTTTTGGGGGGGGTTTTTTTTGGTTGGGGGGGTGGGTTTTGGGGGGGGGGGGGAAAATTTTTTGGGGGGGGGGGGAAAATTCCTTTTTAAAAACAAAAAAAAAAACAAAAAACCAAAAAAACAGGACCCAACCCCCCCGAAACCCACCACCCAAATAACCAAAACCAACCCAAAAACAACCCCCCCCCCCCCCTCCCCCCTTTTTTTTCCTGGCAAAGGGAGGGGGAGAGGGAGGGATAGTATATTGAAACTTTTATTTTTAAAACCCTAAATCATTTAAGGGACAATTTATCTTTTTCATTGATAAAATCCTGGATTTTAAAGGGACAAAAGTATAATTAATTATAGTTTTTTTTTTAAAAACATTGTCCCTTTTTCAACTGTTTGGCTTATTAATAGTCGGTCAACGTGATTGGTCAAAATATGTTGTAATGGCGGATTGCGAACAACAGCAATTTTTGGGCTCCCTTGAATTTTGCGTTTTAAAGAGAATACGGGGTGTATTGGACTATGTGGCAAGTGGCAAAATTTCGGAGGACATTTGAAAATTTTGCGTGTATTGAGTGATTGACCTATCAGGTGATTTTATTTATTTAAATTTTTAGTTGTTGTTATATCCTCGTGATGACTTTTCTAAAAAAGGCTTTGAAGAAATCATTTTTTTGAATAAGGAAACATCAAGCCTTCCTTAAAATACATAAGGGAAAGCGAGGTCGGGGAAAATGCGGCAGTTAGAGAGAAAGGGAGGTACCTGTGCTTTATTTTGGCTTTGTCTTTTTGTGCCGAAAACGCAAGCGTGCGTGATAACTGAAGGGGGGCCAAAAAAAAAAAAAAAAAAAAAAAAAAAAAAAAAAAAAAAATGTGTTTTTCTTTTGTGTTACTCGTCCAGCAAATTAAAACAGGTAGGGGAAATTATCTCTCTGGCACGATTCTCCGTCCATTGTGGTTTTTTGCACCAGTTCAAAAAAGAAAACGCAAAAGCTCCTGCTTCTCCCCCCGTTTTGACAGGAAGGCAAGAGACTGGCCTGACGCAGCTTCACGGACGGGCAGTGAACACAATAATAAAAACCCGATTTCTTGTCCAAAACACCTTTGGAAACGACTCATCAGGGGCCCCTTTTCCCAGCCCACCATGTCGTCGCGGGGACAGGAGGGAGGAGGGAAGGCACCAAAGCCCGATCCTTGTACGAATTTTGCTGCCCAAGGCGTGGCCGCCCAGTGACCCAAGATTGAGGAAGGAAATATGAGGCTCGAGAGCAGCTGGAGCCCAAAGGCCCCGGAGGATCCGAGCGCTGCAGGAGCAGGTCGACGATTTTGGGAGCAAAACGGGGGGCGAAATAATCTCCGTATCAGTCCGTGCCAAGTGGGGCTGGAAGAAAACCGACGTCACGTCCAACTGTGGCCGGCTGTCGGCGTGGACATCCCAGACCACGCCATTGCCCGGGACCACAGGTGGGGCGTCAGCCGGCTCAGGGGTCTCAGTCCCCCCCCGACCAGTGCGGGGGAAAATTCACCCTTACAAATTGGGGCGGGGGGGCCCCTCATTAAAGCTCGAAGTGGTCTGAGAAAGGGTATGGCAGGAAGTTTTTTTTCCCCCTGCATGGCCGTCTCTCGGAGCTCAAAACCTCGTCTCACTTCCTCCGGGCCTCGGCACCCAGGATTTTCATCAACGAAGACCTGACCAGGGACGACGATTGCCAAAGGGGGGCCCAAAATGTTTAAAGAAAAACAATACAACACTGACACTTGGGTAGAGGACGGATTATTTTTCAAACAAAAAAGGAAAAATGTTAAAGAGTAAATGCCCACGTAGATCGAAGCCATTTATAAGATTCTTTTCAAGGGGTTTTTCCATCTTTCTTTTCTTTTCCCTCCTTGCTTTCCCCTAGCTTCCAGTAATTTTGAGAATCAAGGAATGGGAAATTTGTCGTTTTTTTTATGTGTCTTTTGTAAAAAAAAAAAAGGAAAATACTCCCGCATGTAATAAGTGGGTAACAGACGTGCAATAATTTTGAATAAAATTCTAAATTTTATTTTCATGGAACTGTTTACACGAACATTGGACCTTTGGGGTTTTTCTTGATGGGGGTGAGTGAAAACAAAAAATACAACATCCGCCCGAGAAACCATTTTTCTTGATTCATAGTCGATCTTTTTTTCTTGTGTCTACCCGGGGCATTTTGGGTGTCACTCTCGGGGGGTTGGGGGGGTGGGGATGGATAATCAAAACCGACCACCCCCCCCAAAAACTCTCATTTTTCCCCCCACATTGTACCTGATCATGATTGTCTTATGCTTTTTTTTCACCTACTTTTGACCGATCATGAATGCTTATGCTTTTATTTTGTAGTTTTTATGTCTTGCAACTGACTAAAATAAGCATGTTTGGGCACGAATCTTGCGTCATAAAAACTTTAAAATTTTTATTTTTATTTTTTTTTCAAAATTTTTTTTTTTTTTTTTTTTTATTTTTTTTTTTTAATTTATTTTTTTTCTTTTATGTCAACTGTGTCACAGTCCTCTTTTATCTCCCGCTCGGCCAGTTCTGCCCACCACCCTTTTACTTCTGCCCTTTCCTCTCCCTTTTCATATCCTAAACCCGTTACTCCCAAAAAACATATTAGAACTTAAGGTGCCTGTGGGTTTTCAAGGGCCGAAGGGTTGCAGTTGCTTTGGGAATGCGGGAAAGGGAGCATGTGGGGGTACACGTGAAGGAATTAAATTGGACCCCCCTTTTAAATTTTCCCCCCCCTTTCCCCCCCCCGCCCCCCCCCCCCCCCAAAAAAAACCAAAGGAAAAAGGGCCCAAAAAAATTTACAATCTTAAGACTTAAAAAAGGGGGGGGCCCCCCCCGCCCCCCCCACCGGGGCCAATTTCCCCCCCTCCCGAAAGGGCGGGGTTTCAATTTTTTTTTTTTCACCAAAATAACTTCAAAAAAAAAAACATTTTCACGAAAAATTTTCAACTTGAAAAAAACCCCCCCCGGCAAATTTTTAAAACAAAAAGCCCAAGATTTTTTCCCCCCGAAGAAAGGGAAACCAAACCCCCCCCCCCCCCCCCCCCCCGAACCCCGCCCCCGGGCCAGAAAACCCCCCCCCCCCCCCCTCCCCCCCCCCCCGGCCAAACCGCTTTTTTTTTCGGGGCCCCCCCCCCCCCCCCCCCCCCCCCCCCGCGCCCCCGGGGCCCCCCCCCCGGGAATTTTTTTTTTTTTTTTTTTTTTTTTTTTTTTTTTTTTTTTTTCCCCGGGCCCCCGGGGGGGCGAGCACGGCGTCGATGTGTCTCCAGTCGTGGGCCCGGGGGAAGTGTGCGTGTATGTTACGAATTTTGTGTATTTGTGTGCACGGCTGACTGTGGTATATACATTCAAAAAACTTTAAATACTAGGGCGCGTGCCCCCGAAAAACCATTTTTCACTTTTAACTTTGTAAGAAATTTTTTTCCCACGCAGTTCATGCCATGTGACTGGATTATTAAAGGTTTTGGGTATAATGATGTCGAAATCCTCGAATGATTTTATTTTTTCCCAAAAAAATTTTAATTTTATCTTCTGATGTTTTTATTTTTCTTGTGTGTTTGCACCCTCCGTTTACACGGGGATCTGGCACGCCCCCTTTTGTACGCACTTTTTATATGGGAAGCTGTTTTGTGCCATGACTCTCTCCCTTTCTCTCTCTCCCCTGTTTCTGATTCTTTGTATGTGTTGTGTGTTTTGTGGTGTGTGCATACGTGCTTCTGTTTTGTTTTGTGTGGTGCGTGCGCACGTGTGTGTGTGTTGTGTGTTTGGTGTGTGTGTAGCTTGTTAACTTTAGCGAAACGAGTACTCCCCATGGGCTGCGGCGCGGAAGGTGTGGGGGTGTGTGGTTGTTTTTAGTTTCTTTTTTTGTTTTTTTTTTTTGTTTGTTTTTGTTTTTTTTTTCATACAAGCCCCAGTGTTTTGTGGGTGTGTGTGCGTGCGTGCTGCTGGTGCTTGCGGTGTGCGTGCATGCTGCGTGCGGAACACGTGCCCCCCCCCGTGCACGTAAGTGCGGTGTGTCTGTTGTGTCGTTGGTGTTACGTGTGACCCGTGCATAACATGAAAGATGGGAGTGTGTGAGTAGGAAAGGGAGATTTGGGGACGGTTTCTTGACCCGGTTCCATTATCTATTTTTTGGGGTTTTGCGGGAGTTACCTGGTCGAACGGGGTCAGCGGAAGCTTTACCCCCGAAATTGCGGTTCGTATCCCTGTTGACCAAAGATTATTCCGGGAAAAGAGACCTACCGTTGGACCTACCCACCCAGGTGTAGGGGGTGCCAATTTCGGTCGGGGAGGTGGTGGGGGGGAGGGGGAAGGGCTCCCCTTTTCCGAAAACTGTGCCCTTGAATTGGTGAAATAACAACCTTGCCCCCGCCGCCGGGAAATGCTTATGGACCTCAGCCTAAAACGAGTACGAAAGTATTTGGCATGATGGTAAAGAGTATGGGAAAAAGTAAAAAAACAGCTTAATTGCTCCATTTCCCCCTTTTTGGTATGAAATTCTTTTCCTTCTTTCTTTTTTCAATGTTGTTTTTTAATTTATCACTATTTTGTTTCCTACCTTATGTAGACACTTCCTTTGGTTTGACGTAACTGAACATTGTTAGCTTCCAACTGTTCTTACAGAGTGCTTTTTAGATGTCCTAATCTTTTCGTATTTCTTTTGGTCAGGTCGAAAGCCCCCCCCCATACCACTTTTCCCCCTTTTTTTCTTTTTTGTCCCTCTGCATCCCCAGTCCCTGGTAACTTTCGCTATGGTCTTTTCTGTTTAGACATGACTTTACGTTTCTCCTTGGAAGCTACAAGATTTAAGAATCATCACTGAATATCATTCGTTTTGTACTTGTAGCATCACCTGATGAAGTAACTATAAAAAG
>JAMYXO010008575.1:0-10685 GCA_033310375.1 Conus canariensis
TGTTTTGGATGTAATATAAAAAGAAAAAAATAATATCAACTTATAAAAATTTTATTATTATTATTATATTAAAATAAAAATAATAAAAATAAATTTTAAATTTTAAAAAAATGATGATGAGAGATAATAAAAATAACAATAATAAGGGTTTAATAATAATATGATAATATATGATGATGGGCGATGATGTGATTTTTTGTAGAGATGATCATGATCATGACATGACATGTAAATTTGTGACGGTACAGTTACTAAGTACACTGATATCACTCATTCATTTGGGTTTGTCAATGATCATGCAAAAAACCCATACATTTCGTTTGCATTTGTGCAATGCAAAATTCGCTTACATGGACTTTTTTCAAGTGCACAAAAAACATTTTTTTCCCGGGGATTGCCTTCACGAACGGGCACCCTTAGGTTGTGGCAGAACACCAGAATCCATTGGGGAAGACTTTCTGATTCTAAACAGAAAAAATTCCCTGGCTACGTCCCAATATGTGAATGTAATGGGAGGAGACGGGAGGGGGGGTGAGGGTAACAAAAACAATAACAAAAACAACACAAAAACAACAACCTCCCCTTCCCCTGTCTTCCTTCCATAGGTCTGTTATTTTCCATGATTGAAATTTCCGTTTTTTAAATATTTCTTTTCTCCACGAGGGAATTTCTTGCAAGGAGTTTTTTTAATTTACTAAAACAAAAAAAAAAAAAACAGCAATCGAAAAAAATTACGTCATCCCTTTTTGTCTCCTGCGTCTAATTTTTCGTATAAAAAGCCATTTGGGCAATGACGGGAAAAAGGGTAATACCAGAAGTACCCCAAAGGATGTCAGGGGGTAAAAAGGGACACTTTCAAAATAATCTGAAACCCACTCCGGAATTACTTTGAAGAGGAATTAAAAAAAGGTTTTACGCAGGGGGGAATTCAAACAAACTTAAAAGAAAAAAAACTACTGCCCCCGTTTGCGCTCAATTTAAGAAAAAGGTGTTTGTTTTCTTGCTAAATGTTGGCTGTTTTGCCTGAAGAAGACCAAAAGGCAAACCGTTGGTTTTTGTTTTAAGATTGTTTGTCTCTTTTGCACGGTGGAACAGTAATTGGGTTTTTTTTTTTTTTTTTTTTTTTTTTAAAGTCAGCTCTTCTTATTTTTGGTTTTTTATTTTTGGTTTTGAATCCTGTGAAACATTGTTGATAAAGCTGAAATTCAATTCATTTTTTCCCTATTTGAATTCTATTAATAATGTGCCAAAGTTTTAAAACCTATTAGAAACGTTCACTCACAATTTAGATGACAAGAGCAATTTTTAGCTTCAAAGGGTAATTTTGTTGCTTTTGATGTAAATGTCTGGCCGCATTCATTTTTGAACAAACGCAAACACAACATCGGAACCAAGGGATTGATCTGACGATACCTTTAAAGTCTTACCATGCTGTAGGGAATTGTCTTAAACCATATCTGTCGTAAATTTTTCCCATATCTCTGTAAATGTCTTACCAATCTTCTGTAAGTCTTTTCTATCTTCCACCAAAAGCTTTTGGGACTGTATCCGATGACTTTTTGACTTTTCCCGCAGTAAATTACGCGATTTTTACCTAAGATCTCAATAAATCAGCTCAAAACTTTTGCCAGATTTTAAACCCATAGAGTTCGAATCACCCCTTTATCTTTTTTCAAAGAATGATTATAGATATTTTGAGCTTTTTACTCAAGAGAAGCCCCATAATCCCTTTTCTTGTGAAATGTGTTATGTTTATACACCTATGTTTGTACGATTCCCCTTTCCGAAAAAACGATAGAATTTTGGACAATAGATTTATTGTATCATAGATTTTGTTGTGAAATTTTAATGTTAAGACAAAATCTTGTTTGTACCCTTGCCTTTGCTCAAAATGTGGTTTTGTTTTGAGTAAATAACTTGTGTGACGATAGCATTGTACCTCGCTTACAATGAATTCGAATTTGTGTAGCTAGTTAAGGTTTTGTAGTAAAAAGGGCAAAATTTCTCTTTTTTTCACTGTTTTTCCCCCGCCCTTAAATTTTTAACTACTATTGACCTCTACTGGGGTTGTTTTGTTTTTTTTTTTTTTTTTCTCCACCCAGAGTCAGGGTAGTTACAACTTAAAATCCCCCACATTTTCTGGGAAAGCACTCTTGGAAGCATAGTCTGTTTTTTTGCTTAGTTAAAAAAAAAAAAACGAATATCACAAACACGGGTAATATAGAACGGGTTAGATTAAAATAGATTTTAAAAAATTTTAAAATCAAAAGCTACTGACTAAACCTTTGATCAACCCTCCTGCAAACTCTGCCCAGAGATCGACAAAACCAGCCAGGGTCGATTTTTGGTATGGATTGGGCAGTTGCATGATGTATAAATTATATATTTATTATTATATTTTTAATATAATATATATCCCCCACTCCCCCCCCCCCCCCCCCCCCCTCCGGGGTTTTTTTTTTTTTTGGGTTTTTTTTTTTTTTTTTTCCTTTCCTTTTTTTTTGTTTTTTTTAAAAATAAATTTCAAATCTTTGGCCAATCATTACTAATAAGGAGGAAGAATTTGTTAACCACACTTCTTTTTCCCCCACTGCTTCATATATATATATATATATATATATAAATATAATAATATATATATATATATAAAACAATAAATGATCTGTGACATGTTTCGGTTTACTTTGTTTTTAGCTGCCTTTCAACTTTTGGTGTCGGAACATTTATTTGGTCGTAATTTGTATTCCATGAAGACTCGTTTAGTAGAACCTGATAGATTCGTGTTTGCCCGTGCTTTGATTCATTTAGTATCAATTAAGTGCAACAAAATTAATTAATTTACTTGAAACGTTTTCTGACAATTAGATGAGACACAACAGTCCGGTTAGCTAATCTAGGTTCTAATCTACAGTGCTTTTGTTGCTTTCGAAAACATGCTCCTGAAGCCAGTTTAAAACAAACGCAAACACAAGACTTGATTAACTGATTGATAACCTGTACATTTCTAACCAATGTCTGTCTCACTTGAAACTTTGCTAATTGGATATATCTTAAGATGACATGTTTTATAACATTGCTCAATATATCACATTGGAAGTTTTCTGATAACATCATAGAGTAACACACTAAAGAAAAAAGATACCCCCAAAGCATGAATTATAAATCCCAAATATGGCACTTCGTCTCTCTTCACACGAAAGCAGAACCGACCTCACATTGGATCTTTATTTCACTCTTTTCAAAGAATGAGTATTGACAATCAGGGCATTTTACAACCGTATAAAGTCCATAGTCCCATATTTCTGGTGTGTCTATGATGTTAAGATAATATGTAGCCTTGTGCGCATGTGCATTGCCTTTACTAATAATATGTTTCGTAATTGTTCGGTTAAATGATTTCGTGCCCACTAGATGCAATACATTTTTCTTAGACAGAGTTCTACGATTTGTAAGGTGGTTGACGACTTTGCATGTAAAAATATCAACATTTTCTTCCTTTTCCGTGCCGCTGGAAGGTTTATACTCGCACATACACGACTTTACCACTAATATTACGACAACTTTTTCTAAATTTCATTCCCACTGAGAGAGGGTAGTCATCAAGGCTACACACTCCCCTACGTTTTCAGGGAAAACATAGTCACAGCTTCTTTAAAAAAATAATATAAAAAAAATAAACAATAAAAACATTTTACAAACGAAAAAAAAAACCTGAATAACACAACACAGCTATTAATATGAAAGACATTTCATTTATTATAGAGTTGAAAATTTGCAGTATACAGACTTATCGTATGAGACATCCATTCTGCGATTCTGCATATAATCCGAGTAAAACCTAACGCACAATTTGTGTATTACAAGTGTAAGGCAATCTCCCAAATAATCAGCCAAAGACTGTTGATATCCTTTCATGAGTGTGGTTTTGTTTGATTTTTGGTTCAGGGACATACATACAAAACCTTCCTGTTGAAATCATGGATAATGTGCATATGAAGGCTATGTATACATAAAATTTGTTTTCGAGGTCGTCGCTGTTACTACAATGATATATAACATATAAGAAACAGTTCCGTTCATTATTTGAATTTCATTTTAAAGTAGTTAATCTGAAGAGAGAGAGAGAGAGAGAGAGAGAGAGAGAGAGAGAGAGATTATGCAGTCAGAAATATACGTTATAGTTTAAGGATTTATGAATATCATAATTCTTTGTACGTGAGTGACGGAACGTATTAACGACATTTAACGTTTTTTGGTACAAACGTTTATCAGCTAAGTACTGGTGCGCGATCATCTTTTGATCAACCTACCTGGAGCAAGGATGTTTGCAAACAACTGACAAATTTTGCGTCCCAGAGGCTGTTGTTTACTATAGATATAATTATTATCATGCTGCACTATGAGCAATGTTTTGTGTGCAACAGAACTTGAGTGACATACAACATGAGGAATCTTGGCCACACAGCCGACCATATGAACACGGCTAACGGAATGCACTACCAGATGCGGTACATGACTTTCTCATTAGTCCATAATTTGGTTATTTGTGGTAATACAACATTCAATTATGTTAACTTTCGAACTTATGAGCAGAAGACTACCAAAATCATCAAAGCCTGTACACACTACAAATTCCTTTTTCTCGGATTATTTACCTGCATGCGTACTGGCACTTCCTCAAAATATTGTAGCATAGACCTACTATACATTTACAGAAAAATATACACAAGAATTGTTTTGTTGTTAGTTTTTCTAAGAAGGGAGAAGATGCTCAGCGATACAAAGGTCGGCGTATCCATAGCTTTTTTTCTTTGACTTTTCAATAATCCCATAATTTTGCTCTTTTATGCTCACACTCAAATTGTGCTGCTTTAAAGAAAGCGTTTGAAATCAGCTTTGGAGTGAAACTTAAACCTGTTTCATCCCTTTTTTTGTGACTTACTGAAGAGGAGTGAAACTAATACCTGTTTTTATCCCTATGGTGTGACTTAGTAAAGATAGTGTGAAACATATGTGGTGGTATATCCACGAAAAGCAACGCCAAAGCCTTCATCATGGAATTTTCCATTTTCTTGAAGTGTTGATATTAGATTTTTTGCGACAGGTAAGCGAGATAAACATATTTTGTGTTATATATATATATAGCGATCATAGCGATCACCTCCGACAATAGATAAATGAACCTTTTGAAGACAAAAATGAAGGGTCGATAGCCAATATTAACATTCAAAAAATCAAATAACAACTTTCAAACATCACTAGCAAATATAAAAACAAATCCTAAAATGAAAAAAGATTCTTTAAAGGGGGACAAAACACAAAATTTTTTTCAAAATGGGAAACCCAAAAAATTCTCTAAAATCAAAACAAAACATCCAAAAAACACAAAAAGCTATAAAAATTCACAACAACCCCCGCAAAAAAGAAAAAAAAGGGGACACCGAAAAGTTAAGTTTGGGGAAAAGCAACAGCAAAAAAAAAGCCCTTTAAACGCTTAAAAACCACGCCTAAAATTCCAAAAAAAACCCCTGTAACAATAAACCCATCTAAAACCGAACCGGAAAAAAAACAAGAGAATTTTAAAAACATAAAGAAAAAATCAAACACCCGAATACAAAACCTTTGGAAAAAAAGCTATGAAGCCCTACTTTTGGAAAAACCAAAAAAACAGAGAAAAACAATTTTTCTTTCATTTGACTTGTAACTTCTACTTTCCATAAGGGAAAACTACTCAAATAAATTTGAAAATTTTCCAAAAAATAAACCCAAATTTTAAAAAGTCAAAAGGGAATTTCCCACACCAAAAAAAAAATAAACCCCAGCAAAATTTAAACTTGGGGTAAAAAAAAAAGCAAAAACTCCCAATTTTGTAACCAGGGGGCGAGGGGGGGCCCCAAAAATTTTGGGAACCAGTCGGGCTATTCAGGGGATCCAACATCCAAAAACAACTTGGGAAAAAACGCCGGTTTTTAAAAAAATAAAAGGGGCCCCGCTGCAAAACAAAACCAAAAACCCTTGAAAAAAAAAAAAGAATTTTAAAATCGGGAAAAAACCCCAACTTTTAAAATCCAAAAGAACAAAAAAAAAAAATAGTGGGAAACCCAACAAAAAGGGCCCCAATGGGCCCGGGGACAAACCCTAAAAAAAAAACCCAAGAAAATACCTTCCCACGTAAAAATTTAAAAGCAACCCCCCCCCCCTTTTAACTAAAAACAATTTCCCAATGGAAAAAAAAGAGACTATCCAACCTGCAAACAAGAAAACCAAAAAAAGATGCACAACAAAAAAACAAAACCCGTACAAAAAAATGGACAATTTCAAACACAATACATCCAACAACAGCACAACCCAAAAAAGAAAAAAGGGAAAAAAAGACCCTAGGGGGAACCCCCAACGATGGACAATAAAAACAAAAGTAGAAAAAATTCCCCTTTAAAAAACTTGGGAACACATTCCCAAAAAACCCAAAATGCCAAAAAATTCAACCAAAAAAAACCATTAAACGATCATACCCAGGATCCCAACCTCAAAACAGATTATTCCTCTAAAAATAAGGGAAAAACAAAATTTTTAAAAAAAAGGGCCGAAAGGGCATCTTGGGAACGGCCCCCAAAAAAAAAAAAAGGGGGCCCCCAACAATTTTAAAAGTCTTCATAGCCCTTGGGAAAACCTTCTACGGGAAAATTTAGAAAAAAAAAAGAAAAATATACAAAATTAAAGGAAAAAAACTTCAAAACCAGAACGCAAACCACAAACATCATTAAAAAAAAAAATTTCAAAAATCCAAGCTGAGTAAATTATTTTGGGGCCCCAAAAAATAAAAAAATACTACAACATTCTTGGGAAAACCCTTAAAAAAGCCCACCATTCAAAAATACCAAAAAGATTCAACTATCCCCACAGAAAAAAGGTTAAATTAGGGAAAACCCCCAATACAACGCGAACACAAAATAAAATTGGGAAACAATTTCAGGGACGTGGAAAAACGGGTACACCCTCCTCGGGCAGGCCCCAAAAAGAACCCACCCACGGGCAAAAATAATTTCCCCGGGACACACAAGGAAATTTAAACCCCCACGCAAAAAGACCGGTTGGGGGCCCCAAAAACAACCCGAAAATAGCAAAAGCTCGAAAACTTGGGGAGGGTTTTAAAACTTTATTTTTAAAAAAATTTTTTTTTAAAAAATAATAAAGTATTAAAAAATAAATAAGAAACCAACCCAAAAAAAAAATACAATGGGCATTTAAATTTTACTGTAGACCTAAACCATCCATAGAATAAGCAACTCAAAAAAGCTTGAAATTTGCCAAAAAATACACAAAAATAACAGAGGCCCCCAAATGGAATTTTCCACAAAAAAAAAAACTACCCCCAGCAAAAAAACTTTGGTTTAAAAAAACCAAAAACTCCACATTTGATGTTAAACCCTGGAACAATGGGGCCAAAAAAAGGGGAACATCGGACGACAGGGGATCCCCCAAACCCCAAAAAAAATTTTAAAACGGCCCTTTTTACGAAAAAAGGGCCCCGCTGCTTAAACAAATCCCAAAAAATTTGGAAAAAAAAAAAAAAATTATTAAAAACTGGAAAAACCACCTAAAAATTTACAAAAGAAACAAACAAAAAAGGAGGGAAAAACCAGACAAAAACTTTTAAACCCTGGGCCTTGTAAAACCAACAAAAACCCAATTTACATACCCTCTTTCGGAAACACAAAGCAAACCCCCCCATTTTACCTTTAAAAAAAATTCCCAATGGTTAAAACAAAACTACCAACCGGGGGTTCAAGAAACGCTTCAAGGGGACCAGAATTTCAAGAAGCCAAAAAAAAGTGGGACAAAACAAAATACAAAACTTTTCCCAAAAACAACCAACAAATTAGAAAAAAGGGAAAAAAAAGATCAAGGGACAACCCCCCATCAGGGCAAGGAAAAACAAAGGGAGGGAAAAAATTCAAAACTTGGGAACTCACCCAAAAAAACACAAAAGCCAAAATGCAACAAAAACCCGTAAACCGGGCATACCCATTTTCCCAACCTCAAAACTAGGGTTTACTAAAAAAATTGGAAAAACAACATAAAAGAAGGGTGCCGAAAAGGGAAAACGGGAACGGGCCAAAAAAAACAGTGCCCCCTGAGCAAAAAAGGCCACAGCAAAATTGGGATTTCCAAATACGGGGAACACAAAAATGAAAAAGAAACCCTAAATAGGGGTTTCTGAAAACCCAAAACCGATAAAGCAAACCCCAAAAAGTCTTTCAAAAAGGAAAAAAATTTTTAAAAATCAAACGGGTAGTAAAAAACTTTTAGACTCAAAGGTTTAAAAAAAAAGACACAACATATAATTTGGGTTTTATAAAAAGAGCAACACCATACAACCCAAATTTTAAACGTCAACTAGGGTCCCAAAAATTTAAATTTTGGGAAACCCCACTTAGCAATCTGAACACAAAAATAAAATTTTAAACAATTCAGGCCCAATGGAAAACTTTGGGGAGCACTTTTCCCCCAACGGGCCCCCAATAAAAAACCACAGGCCCACAGCAGCAAAAGGAAACCCCGCCCCAAAAACAATTGGAAAAACGTCCCCCCCACGCCATAAAAGACGGGGCGTGCCCCCCAAAAAAATCCGGGAAAAAAGCAAGGGTTTAAACAACGGGGGGGTTTTACAACCCTTTTAAAAAAATTTTAGCATAAAATATATATATATTTGTTTTCCCCACTTCTAATTTTTTCACAAAATATTGGGGGTTTTGGCAATTTATGGGAGTTTGGGAAATTTTTAGGAGATCCCAAAAACTTTTGGGGCGCACAATTCCCCGCTCTAAAGGGGGCTTATTAAAAAAGCAACGGACCACTTTGCATTTTGGGCAATTTTTAAACCCCCTTGGGATAGGTTTAAAAAGACCCAAGCACGGGGCCCAAAAAACCCCCGCTGGGTTTTAAATGTTAAATTTAAAGATTTAGTTTTCACAAAATTTCCGTACCACACTTTTTTTTTTTTTCACTTTTCTACCCTTCGAGGGTTGGGGGGGTTGGTTTGGTTCCTTTTTTTTTTTAACCCGTTTGGGGTGTTCACCACAAATTTCCGCGGACGACCAAGGGGAGTGAGCACAATAAGGATTTCGTCTTCCCAAAAGGGGGACAAATGGCCCAAACTTTTCGAAGCTTAAGAATTTAAAAATTTATAATAAAATTTTTTTAGTTTTAGTGTCTCATTTAAACCCTCTTGGGAAATTTAAAAGACCTCGCACGGGTTTTTAAAGGGGGGCCCCCCACATACCCACACACACAACACACACTTCCCCAACACACCCACCCCCCACACCAACCCCACACACACACACCACACACGTGGGTGTGGAGTGGTGGTTGTTGTGTCGAGAGAGGAGAGGGGAGGAAAAATGGTGATGGGGTGAAAAGGGAGGCCCCTCGGCAAAGAAAGGGAAAATCCTTCCAATATAACTCGATTAAAAAAAATAACAACAAAAAACCACGGCTGATTTTTTTTTTGGGGCTGAAACCATTGACAAATGAAACCATGGGTTTGGGTTTTTGGGGGTTACATCGGGCTTTCTTTCGGGATAAAAACCGCGGGCCCCTCTTTAGAAGGGGGAATGGGGTTTTTTTAAAGTTCAAGGGCGGGTCTCCACCAACATGTTAAAAGGGGGGTTGGTAGTGGGGCAAAAAAAGAAAACGAAAAAATAAACAGGGAAAAATCTCCCGGATTTTTTTGGGGTCAGATTGGGGTTTTTTTTTTGGGGTTTTCCGGGACAAAACAGAATCCTAGGTTTTTTTAAGGGAAACGAGAAAACGTAAACCATGTTAATTTCGGGCACAAAAAATGGGTTATTTTTTTTGACTTGGGTTTAATACGAGTTAGGTTTTTTTAATTAAGGGGCTCACTAAAAGGGGGGGGAAAATGATAGGGGGGAAAAGTGGCACATACTTTTTTCCCTGAAATTAAATAGGGGGTTTTCCGTTTTCGTTTCAACCAAGGGACAAGGGGTTCAAAGAAGTTCCCTAAAAAAACACACGCCAAACTCTAGGAAGAGTAGAGAAAAATAGAAGAGGAGTAGTAGGAAACTATAAAAAAACATTCGGGGGTCACCCACCTCCCCCACTCCAACCGGCAAACCGGGCGCGGCGGGGCCCCCCTTACCCCAAAATCCCCAAATTTTTTAAAATTTTCTAAATAGGAAAAAAAATTTCAAAACATACTTTGTTTGGAAATCTGGGTTTTTTTCACAATTTAGAAAACTTTTTAAACGTTCCGTTTTTGTTTAAACCTTCGTTTTGCCTTTTATCGCTTCAATTAACATTCATTTCCAAAGCATATCTTTTAAATGCCCTCTGTCTTTTTTGTAAAAAAACAAACGTTAAGGGGTTCCCCAAGTCTTTAAAACTAGGTTTTATTTTTTCAAAAAACCACCCCGAACCCACAGCCCCTTCCCACGGGAAAAACCCCCTTTTTCAAAAAGGGGTTTTTTTTGTTTTACAGGGCCTTTCTGCCGGAAAGCCCTCTTAAAAAAAAAGGGCGGGGGTTTCCCCAAACCCGGCTAAAAAGTGTTTAAGCCCGCTAAAATTTATTTCTAGGTCAACAAAAGATTCATTTTTCCGTCCCTTTTAACCTTCCCCCCCGGTTTATATGCTTTTTTTTTCCTTTTTTGGGGGGAAAGGAAAAT
>JAMYXO010008576.1:0-10684 GCA_033310375.1 Conus canariensis
CTTCCCCAAAAACCGTCCTTTCTCCCCTGAAGTATTTTCAAAGAATAGTAATTGATTTTTTTATTCAAAACAACTATTAAAATTTTCTTTTTTTCAAAAATGAACAAAATTCAAAAACATGACAAGTGAAAAAACGATTTGATCCCAACATACTAAAACGCTGAAAATTTCGGACAGACAACAAAAAATGCAAAGCCATAACAATCGCAAGGGTTTTTCTCCCGTGAAAATGGAAAATCCCCACCAGCCTTATAGATTTTACAATTTTGGGGGAATGGTAATAGACCGAATCTCCGCCCTATTTCAAAAAAAAATCCATCCCGAAAATGAAAGAAGCGGGGATATTTTTTGTGCTAAATTTTTTTTAAAACTGACGTGGCAAAATTTTTTAAAGATCTTCGTCATTAAAAAAAAAAAAGGAAAAAAATCAGTGAATGTTCCCCAAACAAGCCTACTTCATCATAGAGGGTAAGAGCGTATTTTTATAACTGAAGCAACATCTGTGATTAACCCCTTTTTCCCCAAAAAGGGGAAAACCCATAAAGGTTTTTTTTTTAAAAAGTGTTTACATTCTTGCTATTTTGGGCTCCATTTTAACAAAATTTTCTCTGCGTTACTCTAGACTACACTTTGCACTACCCACTTTTCCATCGAAAAGGGGGAAAATTTCGCTGATCTGAAAATTTTGTTGTATTTTTGTGAAATGGAACGCCAGATATGGCCAACTTGTAGAGTTAATATCAAATAGATAATTTCCCCAAAAAAACGTTAAAGCATATAAAAAAAGACTTCTTTCGAGTGAAAACTTCTGTGTAAGTGTAAGAGGGGGTGAGAAAGAAGAGAGAAAGAAGGAAAAAGAGAGAGAGAGAGAGAGAGAGAAGGAGAGAGAGAGAGAGAGAGAGAGAAGATGTGTTGGTAGGGGGGGTAAAGTGTGGTGGTGGGGTGGTGGGGTGGGGGGGGGGTGTGTGTGGGGTTGGGGGTGTGTTGTGTGTGTGGGGTGTGTGTGTGTGTGGTTTGTGTGTTTCATGTTTTTTCTTGAAGAAAAAATTGAAAAATTTGTGGTGGTGGTGTGGTGGTGTGGTGTGTGTGGGGTGGGGTGTGTGGGTGGTTGTGGGTGTGTTTGGTTTTTTGTTTGGTTGTGTGTTGTGTGGGTGTGTGGGGGTGTTTTGGTGGTGTGTTGTTGGGGGTGGGCTTTCTTTGGTGTTAAACACCCCTTTTTTTTGAAGAAAGGGGAACATTCTGTTCATAATTTTTTTAAAAGGCCGTACTGCCAAAGCAATCGACAAAAAATTTGATTTCGTCAGGGGTGTGTTGTGTGTGTTGTGTGGTGTGTGTGTTTTGTGTGTGGGGGGGGGGGGGGGGGGGGGGGGAAGAAAGAGAGAGAGAGAAGAGAGAGAGAAAAGGGGGCCAGTAAAATGTTAAAAGCAGACGAATGGACAAAACCCAGTTTCTAAAAAACGGGTACTTAATCGAGTCACATATACATCCCACTTACTTGTCTTCAAAAAAAAGAGGGGTTTGGACAAGTAACAAATCTACGTTTTTCATGTAATTTTAGTTTTTCTGCACTCAAATGTTTCAAAAGGGGCCCACACAACTTGGTGTGTGTGTGTGTGTGTGTGTGTGTGGGGTGTGGGGGTGTGTGTGTGTGTGTGTGTGTGTGTGGTTTGTGTGGGGGGGGGTTGGGGTTTTTTGTGTGGGGTTTTGTTTGGTGTGTGTGTGTGTGTGTGGGGTTTTGAACTGATTTTTTGATGTTCACTGTTCATTTAAAGGTGAGATGGAGGAGAATTTTAGGGTAGGACTTACAAACATCTAAGAAAAATTTATGCGATGTTCATTTTTTCCTAAACGATTTTTAGTATCCAGTCTTTGGCTGTTCAATGTTAAAGGAAAGTCTTTGGTCAATTTGGTACGGGACATCTCTTAAGGGCTGGAAAACTATAGATATGAAAAACAAAAGAAATCAGAAAAACAACTTTCCCTGAAAAAAAAAAAAATTGAATTAAAAAAATGGAGAAATTCCCATTTCTCGGGGCCCTTTGAGCACATTTTTGGGTGGGGCAGCATGTAAAAAAATTGCATCTCAACACTGACGCAATGGACGAACCTGGCTTATGAAAAAGGGAAATTTGCAGAACAAACCCTTTTTTTAAAAACCCCTTGGGTCGGTGACTAACCTGTACAGCTGTTTAAACCCACAGTTTCCTGTACCCCTCTAAACAAAACAGGCAACTGAGAACAACCGTACACTTCAGAACCTTCTCGGGAAATAGAAAACAAACGGGGAAAAGGGAAGGCACCGAAAGGGAAGCACCCCCACTAAATATATTTAAACGAGGTAAATACCCTTGAAAGAAAGAAAAGGGGAGGCAACCATAAACCAACAATAGCACAACAACATCACCATTTTGTCCCCCCCCAAATTTCTGTACAGGACAGCTCGTAAAACCCTTTTTAACCTTTTGCTAATGTAAAGGGTTTTCACCCAATTTAAAACAAGGGTTAAAAAGGGGGTATCCCAACCCAAAGGCCCGGAATAGAAACCCCAGGCACACTAAATAAGTAACGGGCAAGAACAAGTTTCGGTGCATTTTGTTTCTTTGGACTTTTTCAAAAGATTTTGCAGGGTTTTAAGACATCCATTAAGTAAATTTAAAAACTAGTGACGTAAATTTCATTTTACGGCCCAAGAAATACAGACACCTGCAAATTTTTGGTTGGGAAAACGAGAGCAACACTTGAAGACGCCTCCTTTAAGGGGGAAGAAACATTTTTTTATTTGGGTTCCCAAGTCTTCTCATCTGAAAAATATAGAAAACCCTCAACTTTTTAAAAGGACCCCAATTTGGGGAAAAAAAAGCCCACAAAAAATTTTGACTCTGAGGGGGATCGAACAAACAACCTCACACCCGGGCAGCCCCGCGATACTGAAAACTAAACCCAAGGCGGGGGTTTTAGTTTCTTTTTCAAAGATTTTTTTGAAAAGGGTTTTTACTCATTTTTTTTGGTCACTTTCAACTTATTTGAGTTAAGTTTTCCCTTTGGAAGAACATTTCAACATTTCGGTTATATTGATTTCACCTTTTAAACATCAACCAGGGCCCGGGCAGCAAATCAAGAAATTTTTGGGTTTCCCTTTTTTTTAACACGTTGCACAGACGCACGTATTCGTATTTCAAAAATTTTGAAAAAACGTTTCCTTTTCCGTCTAAAAAGGCATGGGAAGAAGAAAAGAGAGAGAGAAGGGGAGAGAGAGAGAGAGAGAGAGAGAGAGAAGAGAGAAAAGACCCGACAGACAACAGACAGACAGACAACCCAACCCCCTAGACACACAGACACACAGCACAGACATAGAGACAAAAAACAGAGAAAATTTAAACCCCCCTCCCCCCCCCCCCCCCCCCCCTCCCCAAACCCCCACCCCCAGCTCCGAGCCCTTTCCTCCGCCACCCCTACAGAGAAGAAAAAGGTTTTACTCTCAAAAACAAATTCTGAAACCGTCATTTAATTCTCCGAAAAAAGGGGACGACGAGATTAAAAATAAAACCCGGGAAAAGCAAACGCCTAATTTTTAAAACCACCTTATTTCCCCGTAAAAATTGTTTTCTGATAATTAAAAAATGAAATGGGAAAAAAAACCCGCGGGCTGCTTTTTCCTTTGATTTCATCTTAGCAAAGATATCAATTTCAAGATGCCATCTTTCTACCCCTTAACTACGACGAAAATAAGACAGGTTGAAACCACTAGAAACTCAATTTCTAAGACCGGCACAATACTGGCCTGGTTAGAAACTACACCTGCCCTGAGGCTTTAAACTCTTAAAAATTTTTCTGGACCCCCGAAATCACTCGGCAAAAAGGGGAGGCTGCCAGGTTTAAAGGGTCATAACGGGAAAAAAAAAAAAAAAAGTCTTTAAACTTGAAGGTTTTTTGACGAGAAACTCCATTTGAAAAAACGAAACATCTTAATCGAGACAGTTCGAAAAAAAAAACCCCAAAAAGTGCATTGTTAAACCAAACGATTACACAAGACTTTGAAACAACCCTCCATCACGAAAAGGGGACTAGAACGGGGCATCCCCGCAGGAAATGCCCGATCTGCAAGCTGAACCCGAAGGGGCGAATCGAGTCAGGAAAACCGGCATTCCATGGTAGTCTTAGGAGAGAAGGGGAAAGAACGGGAATTTTGCTTTCCATTAATGTATACTTAATTTCCCAAAAAGCAACAATCGATTTTTAAAAAAAGGAATCAATAAAGCGTATTTGAAATGAAGCTGCAAAGAAAACTTTGCATTCGGGGCATGGGGAACGTGCATTGAGAGATTGGAAAGAAGTCGAAAGCATTCGACTTTTTTTTATTACATCAAAAAAAGAGGGAGAAGACAGACAATCAAAAACGACAACAATGTGGTGTCCCCCCCCCCCCCTGTTTTTGGGGTGGTGGTGTGTGTGTGTGTGGTTTTTGGGTGGTGTGGTGTGTGTGTTGTTTGGGGGGGGGGGGGGGGGTGCGAGAGAAAAGGAGACAGAGACAGAACAAAACCCCAACACAGGGGAGGGAAAGAGAGAAGAGAGAGAAGAGAGAGAGAGAGAGAGAGAGAGAGAAGAGAAGAGAGAGAGAAGGGCGCCCCCCCCAGCTGTTTCCCACTCTCACTCCTTTCAAGCACCACCACCACCACCACCCCCCCACTACTGCTACACTACTACTACAACTATATTTTGTAATTAATATAGTTTAGTTAGTAAAAAGGTGGGGGTGTATAATGTACATAGTATACGACAATCCACAAAACGCCGATCAGGTCGTTTTCTGACACTATGAGCAAGGTGGAATGTGAGGAAGTGACCTGTGAAAGCATCACGGTACACACCTGTCGCACTTGACCCTCCTCCTCTGCATGCTGTTCCATTTCACTTCGTCGTAGCGAGCAAGTTACTATGGGGTCCAGCGCCCTGGATACCGTCACCTAAAAAAGTTTTTATAGATTTTTACTGCATTTAAAAATTAATTGCCACAAAAATCAATTTTTTTTTAAAAAACCAAAAAAAACGTGAAAAAAAAAGGAGTAGGGTTGGGGGTTTTAGTGAGGGGATAAGTGGGGGTGGGGAGTTAGGGGGCAGGAGGAAGGATGGGGGGGGGCAGAGAATTGGAACGAATGGTGCGGTTTTTTGACAAAAGAAGTTGGAACCAGGTTTTTGGAATAAAACAGCGTTCTTTTCCAAACAAAAACTTTCCCCGCACAAAACACGCAAAAAACAATCAAATAAAAATTTACTTTTGATCTTGAGGTTTTTCCAAGCAGCTCAAAAATGAGACCACACAAAAATTCAAGTGGCGGGGCGCGCAGCGCGCGTGCGGCGCCCCTGTGTGTGGGTGTGTGTTGTGTTGGGGGTGGGGGTGTGTGTGTGTGTGTGTGTGTGTTGGGGTGTGTTGTGACTACCTTCTGCACGATTTGATTAACATTTTGAATCTGATACGGGGGAAAAAGGGAAATTTGGGGGGGCGTGAGGATTGTAAGGTACTTCACTAAATGTACGTATTGCTTTTTTTTTCGGAAAAACGCGTTTTTTTTACATTTAAACAATAGTAGGAGTCCGGGAGGAGGGGTTGACTGTTGTGGGGTCACAGTACACAAACTCTGTTTGTGACATGCGTGTTGAATACGCCCCCTCCCCCCCCCCCCCCTCCGATATGGTGACATACAGCGGAAATTGTGAATATTGCGCCCTTACAGGAGTTTCCCCAAAAAGAGTTCCATTGTAGGATCACACCTGAACCCGATTTACTTATCCCATCTCTGTCATTATTATTAAATTTTTGTTATTTTCATCATTACTATAATGATAATAATCATTACTATTTCACAACTACTACTACTTTGTTACGGATGGTGTGCGGTGCGTGTTTTTGCGTCTGGGCTTTTCGCCCTCAAAAGTTTGGATCGTGAATAATTATTCCCCACGCACACCCACACCAAACGCACATGGATAGCCAGGGAAACACGAGTTAGATTTTTTTTCTTTATAATTATGCTGCCCAACCTCAAACATACATTCATGTGAACTGGTACAAATCAATACATGTCACTACATAGCATATAAAATCAAGATATCATACATAGGAACTTCAATCATCAGTATCAGCATATCATAGTACATATCTTGATATCACTCACAGATTTTCCCCGGCGCCGTCCAACAGTGTTTCACATATGCAGTCACACACTCGGGTTCCACAGTCCCCCAAGCCACAGTCTACAACCTAAAAAAATGACATAAGGAAAACCCAAAGGGTCCCACATGATAAGCACAGCCGTTCACAACACAAGGATGAATGAAGAAAAACAGGGTCTCCACACAACAAGCACAATATCACGTCAAACTATCAGAAGAAGAACCCCAAATTCACAAGGCAAGTAATCCATAGCAAAGAACCGCAGTTTTCACAAGCACAGAATCCACAGAAGAAGACCCGCAGATTTATAAAGCCAGAAATCCACAGACTTGAAAGTCAGCCTCTCCGCATAGTAACACTACGGAGAAAACGACGATTAAAACAAAATAAATTAGGCTGGACACCAAAGCCTCGGCCGTTAGTTCTTGCTCTCCTCTTCCCTCAAAATTCTTATTATTTTCATCATGTTCTTATGTCATTTCAAGTTCTGAGCATCAGCTAGCCTTTCAAAAAAACTCTCATCATCAGGGAATAGGTTCGGCATCAAAGACGGGAATCTTGTTCAAAGACTGAAATCAATGCAAAATCGACATGTACCATCTTTCTTCCTGACCAACACAACTGGGGAGGCATACGACTATTTGATGGCTCAATGATACCAAGATCTAAAATGATACCGTTCTCTCTCCCCGACAACCTCTCTAGCAAAAAAAAGGGATATCATAACGCTTCTTTCTAACAGGTACATCGAAATAAGAGGGATTCTAATAGTACATCACCTGAGAAAGAACCTGGGTTTAGGAGTCAAATGTCCTGAAAATCATCACAGACTGCAAGCAACTCCCTGGAACTGCTGTCAGACAAAGCACCCAAACAAACTGTACAGAACGAACATCTTCATCTGGCATAGAAGACGCCATCGAACAGTTAAAGTGGAATGGTAAAGCGTCATCACAGTCCTGGACACACCAACTGTACAAACTACTTCATGAACAGTACAAACGGGCTCCGAGAGGATCCACAGAAAGACCAACTCCTGGGGGAACACTCCAGAGAAACCTGTTCCTGCTCACAAGCCAAAGGTGCTATCTCTGACCAAGGCCCTGAAGTACCTTGTGAAAGAAACAACTGTAGGTACAACAACATCAGAAGTAGATAAAAACGCACAGAATATACTTTTGAGCATTTCGCATGAAAGATCTTTTTCCTTGCCCTTAACCTAAAACCTTGTAAACTGGATGCAGACTTTGACTACTGGGAAAGGCCCTGACCAAATGGCTAACAACTTGTTAGAATCATCGGTTAAAAAACTAAAACTTCATCATAATTGAAAGCGTTCCAGGGCCTTTTTGTCAAAAGAACTTTACACTCAAAGCGGAATCAGCCGGGAATTCTTTTCCCTGGCTAACGTTAAAAAATGGAAAACCAGTCAATGAATTCTTAAGTTCCCAAACCAAGTCCGAATAAGGGTTTTTGTCTTAAATCCTTTTAGTTCTCTGGGGGGGTCGCAAAATTTTGTTTTTTTAAAACAATAAGAACCCCCTGCCGCAAAACAGCAAATAAAGGGAAAAAGAACCCTGGTAAATTCAGAGGGCAAACTTTTTGAGCAAACAAACAATGGAGGGCCCAAATTCGGGGAACTGAAGCCTGGGTGAGGGAAATTTTTTTTAAAATGGACTTCAAAGTCCCATGAAACCCTCAACATGACCATTTGCCTGCGGATGATACGGCGATGTACGTATGCCCTTTGCACCACACAAAGCATGAAACTGCTTCATAAGCTCAGAGTTGAACTGTGTACCCTGATCAATAGAATCTCCTGGGAAAACCTAAACGAGAAAAGATTCCCAACAATGCCTCTGCCACAGCAACAGAGGAATATCCTTCAACGGAACAGCCTCGGAAAACGGGTAGCAATGTCAATCATGGTCAAGATGAAACGATGACCTTTTTCCCGAGGGAGGAGACAGTGGACCAAAAAGATAAACACCCACACGATCAAATGGAGTACTGATGATTGGAACAGACGCAAGGGGTACGGACAAATCTGCCCTTTGATACCGTCTTCTGACAACATCCCCAGGAAGCAACATACTTCGCTACATCCACAGTCACTCCAGCCAAAAGAACTTGTTAAGGAATCTACAGAGTAGGGCCGAGAACACACAATGACCCGACAAAATCAATCATCGCCCACAGATAACACTGTAGGTCGAAGTTCAAGAGGAACAACAACCTGATCAAAAGAGAAAACCCTTTTTGGACAAAATGTCTGTACGGGAACACCATCAGACAAGAAGTATTAAAAGGTAGTTTGTACCTGACTTCTCACCTACCAGAAGACGCGACTGGAGCCGACTTCAATGACGCGTCACTTTCTGTTTTGAACAAGGTCAAAACGGGAAATGTTCAGATCATCAGGAATCGGACACAAAGGCTTTTTTCCACAACATGCTTAGCTCTAGCCCTCGTAACGGCGGCTAAAGAGAAAGGTTCACCAGATACATCCTAAACTCATCGCTCACAGAAACTCCGGGTACATTACCCACAATGAGATCTGCGACAGGGCTATCCAAGACACAACAATAAAAATCACCCACAAAATAAGGACAACTGACTGAAATTTGTAGCCATGGAAACCATCCACACGACCACCAAAGAAACACACTTCACTGTGGTTCCTAACATCTGACTGTCAAAAACAACCTTTTGCGAACCCACAAAAAGTACACCATATCACGCAGAACAGAACTCAAAGTGCCATTCACAGAACCAGACTCCAAATGTAATTTGCCTGTGAACCCCACCAGCAGCAAGACAAGCAAAAGGAGTATCAAGAACAAGGGAACAGGCCTGGACTGTTTTTCTGTCAGCTGAGTTCTCGACAAAAGTAGAGTTACCAACCACAAAAGGACACTGTCTGGTGGCTAAGGGTGCCAATTCTACAAGGGTTTCTACCTGACTTCCATGGACACCTACAGCTACATTTTCCTGTCTTTTTACACAAAAAACACACAACACTTGCAAACTGATCAGAAGCACTTTCTGAGGGAACCTTTCGCCAGGGGTATAACGGCGCCACGACCACGATAAGGCTACCGCCAAAGTTATTTCCACACCACTGAGTAACCAAAGCTCTGATGACCACAATAACAGCTACCACCAAAGTTACTTCCACGATCAGCTGAGGAACCAGAGTAGTGGCCACTGTTTTGAAAAGTAGAGTATCTGTTTCCTCTGTCAGACTGACCACAGTATGGAGTTCTATCAGACTGACCGGGGTTAAACGGATTTCTATCAAATTGACCGGGAGTTTTGTATCCAACAAAGCAAACAATGTTTACATCAGCTTTCCAAGAAAGCACCTTAGTGGGATGAGCATGTCTGTATGACTCGCAGACTTGATCATTTCATCAAACGTTTTCACATCTTTTTTCACACAAAAAGTAGCCAAAGGGCCTTAGAGACACACTCCAAAAACTGCTCACGCAAGATAAATCCACCAGACCTTCAAAAGACTTATCATTTTTGACAAAGAGACCCAACGGTCAAACAAACGTCTAAGTTCAACTGCAAAGGTCTCGAAAGGTTCATCTGAGCTAGGTTTAGCCTCACAAAAAAGCTTACGAAAACCATCTGGAGTACATTTAAATTTTTTCAGCAAGCCCCTCTTTCAAAAGGCGTAAGACACAACATTAAATTTTTAGCGAGACTGTGATAGAGAGTTAAAGCGGAACCCTCAAGTATGCAGACAGGTATGTAACCCCCAAACTCTCAGACCACCTAAGGACCGAGCATGGGTTTCAAAACGAAACAAATAACTGTCTATATCATCAGTTCTTTCCCTTTAAAGGGGGCAAACTTAGGAAAAGTAGGACGAGGGGGTTAAACCTGGGAAAACCAGAACCCTGACTCTCACTGTCCGGGCCTGAGACCGCACTCTGCTGAGAAGTTATTTGTAACTGTATTCTTTTAGTTTTTTCCTCTATCTCTCTTTGCTGAATTCTTTTTTGTTTCCTCTTGCATTCTTTTAGTTTCCTCTTCCTCTTGCATTCTTTTGTTTCCCCCTTGCATTCTTTTTTTTTCCCCTTCCTTTGTATTCTTTTTTGTTTCCTCTTGCATTCTTTTTGTTTCCTCTTTTTTGTATTTTGATTTGTTTTCCCCTTTTGATTTCTTTTTTTTTCCCTTGCATTTTTTTTCATTTTATTCTTTCCTCTCTTTCCATATCTTGATCCAAAGCTTTATCCACATAGGTCAACAATCTTCTCGCCTCCAGACCACATACTTACCTCGTTGTAATATTTAGCGAAAGACTTTGTCCTCGTTCCATTTGGACACACAGCATTCTTCTTGCCCTTCTGTCCATTATGAAAATATGAAATATTGTCGTCAACCCGACACACACACACACACACCACACACACCACACACACTGTTGGATCAAATACAAACATTGCTATCACAAGGGAAAATAGGTTTTGAAACCCCTGTCCACTAAAAAAAATTTTTTTA